>JBAMCP010000075.1:0-108287 GCA_037075105.1 Lissocephala sabroskyi | reverse complement strand
AAGAGTTTTCTGAAAAATTGACATAACTTCTAATCCAAACGTCGTATTAGAAAAATAATTATACAGTTTTGAGAAGTGTTTTTTTCTTCTTCAAAATAATAATTCAATTTATTAAAAAGTAAATAATAATTAATGTATGTGCAACCACTAAAAGCCACAGCGAAACGTGGCAGGGTAAACTAGTAATTCTATATATAATTCTGAATGAACTGGGTGGCATCACTTATTAATGAATAGTCTGGCAATATAGGACTGTAATAAACGCATAAAATGATAAGCAAACGATTATACAAAAATTCATATAGAAATATGCGGATGAAAAAAACAAAAAAAATCGAGTATTTTTCTAATGAAAACCGAATGGAATTGTTTAAACAGAAGGAGCGACCTCGGGCGAGGAAGTATCTACCATAGCACTATGGGTCGGTCACCCACCATGAGGGGATGAAAAAAAATTTTTTTTTTTTTTTTTTGTTTCTATTTCGTTTTCGGTAATTTTATTGTTAGTTATATATTTGCACTCCTAGTAGAGTAGCGTGCGGTGGATGGTGGTGGGTCGGTTGAGTGTGGAATTTTGGTTATGTTGAATTTCTCGATTGGTGAAAAAGGGGGAATTGGAAAAGATACAAATGTATCCTTTCTATCTAAAATCAAGTAAAATTCTTAATAAATTACTAGGGGGGGGGGGTGTTATGAATTGTTAAAATGGGCTGAATCCCGGCGGTAGTGCAACGCCGGGCCAACCCGTGACAGAGGTGAAGCAAGCTCCAGCACTCCGTCAAGTTCCAAAAATCAGTTTAACATTCGTTGTCCTTCGATGAAGGATCTATCAGATGTTAAGCTGATAAGAACAGATACTACACTTTTTGATCTTAGCCATCAGGCCGAGAAGCGATACCTTCAACGTCTACAATCAACAATCTTGTTCATTTTTCAGATTAACTACTTGCGAATTTTAAGGAAGTTAAACTGACGATACAGTGTATTATATATCGTGCAGAAATTCCGCATACCTGGGTACGACCCTAAAGGCATGTCATTATGGAATATGGAAGTCCTTTTTATATTCAGGAACTATAAACAGGTAAGGAAGTATCAGTCGAGCTGGCCCGGCTGCTTACCTTTCTCTCAAAGAAACCAAAACTCTATTTAAAAAACCGTAAAGGTTATTTACATTTAACCAATTAGGGCGGAAAGGGGGCGTGGCATCGGAAAAAAAGATAAACTCGATCTGCCTGCAGATATAATGAGTTTAAATCCCTTTGTTCATACGGTCTTCAGGTAGAGGGCATAAAAATTAAGGCCGCCAACTCTTTCGACTATAAATTGCTTTTTAATCGCAACCTTAAAGACCAAAGATTCTTTAGACTTAGAATTCTGCACGGCTGCTCGATGAGGAAAACTTTTCTGCTAACTTTTGGCAGCCACAACAACCAAAACTTTCAGCTGGGAACCAAATCACGATTCACTGCCGGGGCAAATTAAACAATCCACTTGCTGTTTTTTTTTAAGAACTTCTTAAAGTCAAAACAAAGGCAAATCGTTTATATTTTTGTTAGAATTTCAATAGAGTAAGGAATCGTTTACGGTAGAAGAGTTTTGATGGCTCGGGACATTCAGGCCGAGCTTGGAAAGGCTCTGAACGGGAACCAGTAATCGGTTCACTAAGCGCACTCCAGTTATCGGAACCAGAATCGAAATCTAGTCTAGTTCTTTTGGTTAATTTGGAAAGTTAGAGAGGTTGTTTTGAGTCCTCAGGAATGGAAAAAATTCCCAGTTCTATAAGATTCAACTATCTGTTTCTGTTCCTCTCCTTAAGCCACTGGCCTTGGGTTTCGAGCTGCCTACTTGGTTGGTGCGTCGATTGATGGACAATACGTCAGCGGCAAATGCAGCAACGTGCTTGAGATCACGTATGCGCCGTGTGAGGCGAACAAAACGCATAATCCCAGAGACAGCAGGAAATTCTAATAAATTCCAATCAAAACAACATCGAAACTTGAAGCAGACGCATTTTGAGCACTCGGCAAGTTGGCCAAAAATTAAACGAACAATTTAGTTTAGATCAGAACAACATGTCGGCCTCATCGAGTACACAAAATATGCAAATGGAAAAATAATGTGTGTCCCAAGTTCCACAGTCGTCTTTTTTCCTTTATGCAAATCACACAAGCGGAGGGAAGCTCATTATAAATATTCATTCGTCCCGAGGCAGCCAGCGAACAGGAAGCACAGCCCCTCGAGGACTTGGCTAGCCCAACAGGTTTATCTAATCGCCCCAGAGGAAGGTGGCAGGCAGGCTGGTTGGCTCTCCAATTAACATTCATGCACGTAGAGGCAATAACGCAAATGGAATCGCAGGGGGGAGGGGGAGGCCGAGAGGCTTTTGCTGTTTAATAAAATGCGATATTTATGGAGTTTTACGGCCCCGACGCCATTCGACTGATAACAGATTCTAATTAATACCCCGAGCTGGCCAACTGAAATCACGCGTTCCCATTCCCAAGCTGCAGCATGGAAATGCCTGTTGCATCTGCAATTGACGGCGGATCCTTTGCCAGGAGCTCTTCAGTTTTTACCTGGAGAACTTCAAATCTGTTTTGTGTAGCTGGTAATCCGCAGGGGAGGCGGGTGGAGCGGCTGGTAATCCTATTAGATGTCAATGTGATTGTTATAATGCCTGATTCCTGGCTGGCTTGGGTGTTGAGTGCTCGGTTGACTTGTCGTCGTTGTCGGCTTGCTTGGCATTGAATTGAATTTAAATGGGCGAGTGAGCGGCCCGGCGACGAGGAGAAAATTTGAATATTTTATGCGGCACTTAACGGTAATTTTTTTACATATTTCTTAACGTCGGTGTTGGTGTTGCTGTTGTCGCCCACTTTCCTTTTATTGAATAAAAATTCAAATTAAACACGTTTTTCACACTCACTTGACTTAGGCCAACTGGAATTGGCGGCGCTGCATTACAATGAAAATCGCACAAAAAATCAGACACAGGCGACTGAAACCAAGCGCGGCTCACACACGCACACCCGCACACACACACACGGATAGATAACAGGACTCGAACGTTGGTTGGTCGGCCACGCCACGCGTGTTTTTTACGCGGCAACTGCGAGTGCGATTCGTTCGGTTGCCTGGTTAACGGCACAATGACGAACCCCAAATGCCCGTGGGAGAGCAAAAGCGCATCAGGCTAACGGTGACGGTGACGACTATGGCGTCGGCAGCGCAGCAGCAGAGTCAGCGTAACGAGCCGAGCATCTCCGAGAGCCACACGAAGCGCAGGGAAGCGGCCGCCGCCTGCGTTTCATTCATGCGATGCGTTCGGGGAGGAGCTTTTTGGGGGAAAGCTTTCGGTCACGGAAGCTGGCAACCTGTTGCTTGGGATGCTGCCAGGGTTGCCACAGTCGCTTGAGCCAGACGAAATCTAAGCTTGAATTAATTAAATTCCTTGGCAGAGCCTTCAGGAGTTTAATGAACCCGCGCTGACGAGCGTCTGGCAGGATGTGTGACATTTTGACAAATTAGAAAAAAAAGACGCCCGCACAAGTTTCGGGAGTCGAACTGAAATTGATTAATATCTCTGCCCCCGCCCCCGAGTTTCTTTTCCCTCTCTTTAAATTCCTTGAACTTTGGCTGCGGGTCGTCGCAGCATATGCCGAGCTCTCCCCACCCCCTACAAGACCCGTTAAGATGCGACTACGACTACTGTTATTGTTACTGCTTATTGCCTAGTGGCTTTTGTTTTCTTGGGGGTTTTTTGGCCCACACAAAGGCAAATCCACCAGCCACTCGCAAACGACCCGACCGTCCAGAACTATAAGCGCCGTATAACGGTTTATCGTTTGCTCGACTGGGCGTTTTGTTGCCAAAGTTCAATAGTTCAGATGGCCCGAGTCCCTCACGAGTTCACTAACCAAAGGCAAACAAGTGGTTTCATCCCCGCAACGTCAAGTGGAAGCTGACGACTCAACTGAGCTGACAGTAAACAAAACCGGGTGAGCCTGAAAAAAAAAGAAACATGAAGCTAAAATCTGTGAATAAATTTAATTCTCCATTGTGTGTGACGGACTTACTGGCGTGCGCGTGTGTGTGTGTGGGGGACTGAAAGCTGACAAAGCAAAACGAATGCCGAAAAGCAGGCAACAAAAAAATTAAATCTCCCACAGGGCGGCCAAGGCAAAAAATTCGCCTGTGTGTGTGTGTGTGTGTGTCCAATGACAATTTCAGTAATTTGTTATTCAAACACACATTTCGAATCGATTATCCGCCTGGCATTCAACCGACCCCGTCCAATCGTGCAAATACACGCACGTTGATTGACTTTTGTCAATGAGCTTAGCCGACTGTACACCTCGCTTTCAATGCGGGCTAACAGGATAAATGCAAACAAGCCTGTGTGTGTGCGTGTATACAAATGAGGAAACGCGTGAAGTCAGGCGTCATCCCCCCCGCACTTTGTTTTGCCCTGGCCGATGTCAGGGACCCCGGACTGTGGGCATGTAAGGCCTGACTGGCTTTATGAGCATGTAAGTGAGTGTGTGCGGGTGTGTGTGAGTGCCAGGCCAACTGATAACGCCAGGCAACATATGCGTTGGACGGCTCAAGGCTTCTTTAAGGTTTTGTTGCCTTAAATTGCTTGGCCAAGGCGAAGCCGCAGGGTCTCAATGTCACCTGAGGCGCCGGCTAAGCCAGCCACGATTGGCATTTGGCGAATGGAAAACTTGTTGAATTGAATTGATTGCCAACAGCATGAAATATGTGTAATTGCATAGCCGCTGCCTCGAATTCAATGTTAAGGTGCAAGGACATTAATTAACAGCAGCCCCAGGTGCACGCTGAACTGACTCTGATTGCAGGTCCACTCGGCCAACCGTGGCGGCCTCTGCATATTAATTAGACTTTCCTGGCAGCCTGGCCAACGTGGAGCGCATAATTAAAATTCCTTGGGCAAGGCGATTTCAAGTTCAAGTCGAGCGCGAATTTCATAAAAAGAGTATTTATTGCATTGAACGTCTCTGCTGGTCCGTGAGGGGAAATTAAACCGACTAATTGGCAGCCACCAAATCCTCTACTCGCTTTCAGCTTAAGGAATAAAATTTAAAATCTACACACAAACGGACAGGCACAGGCCGACTAACAAACTACCAAGTTATGGTCACAAATTTAACTATGGAATAACATTTGAGAGGGGGGAGGGGGGAGAGTTTCTCCTATTGCCGTTTGATTGAGTTGAAATGCAACTGGAGCTGCTCGCATTGCCGGCTGCAGTTGCTGAGCTGCTTGACGGAGGCCGCGTACTGCCGCTGGATATCATGGAGCCCGCTCAGCTCGTCCTTCAGTTCGTCCCGGCGCATCCGCTCTTCGTTAAACTTCTTCTTCACCTTGTCGTGGGCGCTCTTCACCCCGTCGACTATGGTCACGAACTGCTGGATGAAGTCCTCGCGGCCGTGCGGGCTCAGCATGCCTTCGTTGTAGGCCTCGCAAATCGAGTTGAGCAGGGACAACTCCTTCTCCAAATAGCGCTTCTTGTCGTTCAAAGTGTTGTAGAGCGTGTAATATTGCTTGGTTTCCAGGTGTTTGGCACTCACTGGGCGGAGGGAAAACGAACAGTTAGGAAAAGCAGGAGTAGAATTCTCGGGACTCACTTTCGTTGTAGAGCTCGTGGAAGCGCCGCTGGTATTGGGCCAGTTCGGTGCGATCGGGAATGGCGTCCAGCTTTCTCTCGATGGCCACAATGCCGCGGTTGCGTTTGGCCAGCTGCAGGCGCAGGGATTTCACGCGTTCCTGCTCAGAGGCTATGGCGGCGGCCTGCACCTCCGGCTCTTGGGCATTGAAGGCCTCCAGTTCGCTGAAAATGCAACCCATTAACACATTAAATAGAATGGGCTACGCCAATTCAAGCCTACTCGATTTCCTGCTGCAAGTTGGCCAGATCCGTGCGGCAGCTTTCCTTGAATTCGGCTTCGCTTTTCTTCAGCTCATCGTGCTGCTGCAGCAGAGCCCTCACCTCGGCCAAGAGCCTGTGGGATTTAAAATATGAGAGTGAATGTAGTAGGATAATTCCAGCTGCCTTACGTTGGATCGGCCTTGGCCTCCGTTTGTTTGTGGGCCTCCAGTTGGGCGGCCAGGGAGCGAAGTTCGTCTTCTGCTTGTGCGGTTTTCTGGTTTTGTACTTCGACGTTGGATTTCAATTGCTCGATGTCTTTGCCATAGCGCGTGATTTTGTGCTCCAGGGCCACCTGGGCCACCTTCAGGCGCTTCTGTTGGTTCTGCGAGGACAGCTCCTTGGCGTCCGTCTCCATTTCCAACTTGAACTCGGCATAGTGCTGCTGCAGGGCACTTCGTGCTCCAGGCTCCACATCTATTCTCTTCATCGAGGCCAAGGGAGACTCCTAGAACAAGGGAAGTTTAAGCAAGCATCAAGGATTTATAAGGCACTCCACTCACCTCCTTGGAGAGGGCCAGCTGGCTGAGCAGCTGCTCTAAGCTGGGCTCGGTGTCCCCAGTGCTGCTGGTTGTTGGCTTTTTTGAGGTAATCTGCTTGTTTGGGTCCTCGGAATGTCCGTATTCCAAGAGCGTTAGGCGCACCCTGAGCGCATCATCGTCGCCGGTGGCCTCTTGGCGTTCGTACTGCCTCTTGGGATTGTACAGCTCCTGAATGGATTTAATGTTTGTCGAGGCATTGCGTATCTTTCTCAGGTTCTCTTTATCACTTTTGTACTGGTAATGATTGTGAAATTGGCCGACTGCGAATCTTTTCAAGCGCTGGCCGCGTTCCAGGCGATTTTCCACCTGCCAATCATTCAATAAATAGAAGAATTTCAAATATATAAGCTGACATTACCGATGTCTTGACCAGCCACTGTATCACTGGGTGAATTGCCAGGAATTCCAAGCCCTGGATCTGATGCGGTTCGAGGCTGTAAGGACATTTCATTTCCGGCAAAACGGCCACGATTTTCTCCACCAAAGCACTGAAACGAGACTAGAGTAAGATCCTTGGGTAAGCCAGCCACACGTCTGCTTACATTTTCTGGCCTATGGTGAGGTTTTCGTGGAAAAGCAGATCCACATCGACGTCATAATCACAGCACTCAATGCACCAGGTCATGCCGCCGACGACTTTGTCAAATGCCGAAAGGCCCTTGATCCTGGCCCGGTAGTAGCCGGCAGCCACCAGTATATCGAAGGTGTCTTGCTCCTTGGCCACCGCATCCGAGTCCTCGCGCCGCTCCACCTGCATAGAAATTAATAATAAACAATATATATATATATATATATTTTGATTGGGCTCACCTGAATTTCTTGGCCTTCGGCATCGAAGCGGGTGGCGAGCTTAATGTTTGGCAGGATTTTCGAGAACACATCTCGGTTAGCAGGAGTTTTTTTTACTGCATCGGCCATGTTGGGGACGCAGGGTTTAAACTGCAATTAGAAAACCTTTCCCATAACCGGCGACGAATTCCCGAAAACACAAAACAAAAGCGCGTATACGTGTGTGTGCAGGACAGCTGATTGGTGCCCTCGGACTATGTGGCAACGCTAAGAAATTCGCGATTTTATTTAATAAATGGCAAACCTGGCTAAATATAAATAAATTTCAGTTTAAATTTATATCGGCTTAAACAAGAGTTTAGAATAAGGCTATGCTTAAAATTTATGTTTTTATTGCTTCAGAAAGTACTTCGGGTGGACATGGCAACTCTGTACTTTGCGGTTGCAACTAATCGGTGTTTCCAGCCCTGGTGTCAGTTTCTTGTGTGCCTCACGCGGTATTATTTTGTATTCGGAATTGTTTTTTCTTAAATTGAAACGAACATGGACCTCTACAAGTGCCTCATGCAAGAGTCATGTCCCTCAAGCATATCCAAGCACATTGAGAGAGCCTATTCAAACAATTACAATGTGGTTGCCATTCCAATAAACGCCAATACACTGCCCCTGGATTCCTTTGAAAGCGATCCAACTTATCCCGCCACAATCCTAAATGCCGCTGACTGGGGCTCCAAGGTGATTTTCCTGCTCTCCGACGTAGACGTCGACTCGCCCAACATCAAACTACGCGAGTATTCCAAAAAAGTCCTCCTGCGCGACGTTGCCTGGGCCAATCACCTGCAGCACGTGCCCAGCTTGATGTTGAAGCTGCATGGCCCGGAAAACAAGCAGCTGGCTGAAATAGTCAAGAGCACTGAAAAGGGTAAGTCCAAGATACCCACCAAGTGTCAAATAACTGAAATAATCAATGCTTGGTTTGATAGGTAACTGGTTTATCAGAGTGCCGATTTCGAATCCGGCCATTGCCGCCTTTGAAAGCGACAGGGACGCCACCGAGGAGGCCATGGACCAAGCCCAGCAGGTGGATCCTTGGCAGTGGTGGAACAGCTTCCGTTTTGACGTCGACCACAACTCCAGAGTCAAGGTGGTGCTGGAATTGAATGACTCGGACCAGCCCGACCAGGAGACCGTGCGCCGCTGGCTGGGCGAACCCATCGAAGCCATCATAATTCCCGCCAGTCTCTTTGTTCTGAACCGCTCCAACTATTTCGTACTCCAACGAGCCTGGCAGGCAATCATCGGCCATTTCATTTCCATGCGTGCCAACATCATAATCTCAGCCAATCCCACCGACAAGAGCGTCTCTCAATACGCGGAATACCTGAAGAGACTCATCCTCGATCACTGCGACAACCATCACCTCATCAACTACGAAAACATGCTGGAGATTCCGCTGCAGCCGCTGTTCGACGACCTGGACTCCTACACCTACGAGGTCTTTGAAACGGACCCGGTGAAGTATAAATTCTACCAGCAGGCGGTTGAGCGGGCGCTCATGGATCGCGTGCCCGATGCCAAGGCCGCCAAACAATTGGCAAGTCGTCAGTTAATCTTTCAAGCAGTTTCTCATTCCCCTCTTGCTTGCAGACGGTAGTCATGCTGGTGGGCGGCGGACGAGGTCCTCTGGCCCGGGCTGTCTTCAATGCCGCTGAGCTCACCAACCGCAGGGTCCGCCTCTACATAATTGAGAAGAATCCCTGCGCCATACGCACGCTCTCGAACATGGTCAAGACCCTGTGGTCCAAGAAGGGTAAACGCATGGAAATTCAAATAATTTTCATATGAAATAAATCGGTTCTTTTGCTTAGCAGACGTCCGCATAGTTTCCCAGGATATGCGGGAATTCCAGCCACCAGAGCAGGCTGACATTTTGGTGTCTGAGCTGCTGGGCTCTTTTGGCGACAACGAACTCTCCCCGGAGTGCCTGGACGGGGCCATCAAGCTGCTTAAGCCGGACGGCATCAGCATTCCAAACAAATCCACTTCCTACATAAACCCAATTATGTCGGCCGTCCTGCACTCCAATGTCCTGCAGCAGAATGCATCGTTCGAGGCCTTCGACTTCGGCTATGTGACGCTGTTGAAGAATATTTACCACATCGACAGACCCAAGGAGCTGTTCACATTTATCCATCCCAACCGCGCGGAAGAGATTGACAATTCGCGGTACAAAGAGCTTTCGTTCAAGGCCTCCAAGGACTGCGTCCTGCACGGCATTGGTGGCTATTTCGACACCGTTCTCTATGGCGACATCGTGCTCAGCATTAACCCGGAAACCCACACGCCCGGCATGTTCTCTTGGTTCCCCATGTACTTCCCCACAGTAAGTCCTAGGCAATTGGATATAAATAATGTAAATAGCAATTTCCTTTTCGTTTTCCAGCAACCTTTAACCCTTAAGCGAGGAGACTCCTTCACCATTAAGTTTTGGCGCCTTTTGAGTGCCGAGAAGGTCTGGTACGAGTGGCAGGTGTGCGGGTCGAAAGAGGCGGAGAAGCAGAATGTCAACGGGACAGGCTATAACATTCGTCTCTAGGCAAAGAACCTCCTTTGTATATAGTTTCCTTATAGGGTTTTAATTTATTTACGGAACCTTGCAACTCACTCAGAAAGCCAAAGAGCAAAAAGAGAATTAAATTGACTGCCAAGCTTTCAAAGAAATAGGATTTTATTTATAGTTAATGGGAAAGATTTATAAATCTAATAAGCCAAAAATGGAAGCCACGAAATTGGCGCTAAATATTTAAATTGCGACTATCGGTTATCGAACTAAATGAGCTTTAGAACTTGCTTCGTTAATTTAAGCAACGTACATTCTTCATCTTTCTTTAAAAAAACTTTTATTTTAATCACTATAATAAATTTAAATGTATTTATTAAATTTTATAGCGAGCACAGCTTTTAATTGGGAATTAGAAAAGAACCAGTTGCAGTTCGCAGTCCCGCGTTTTTATGTGATTCCGGTTCCGGCATAGAACGAGCTTATACACTTCCGAACCAGTTGGTCGGAAATTTCTGTAAATTTGTTAAATTTTAATACAGTTCTTTGGTAGAAAAACGCAGTAGTTTCGGTTAAGTTTGAAGTGAATTAAAGCCGAATAAAGAACAAAAAGAGATTCTTGCCAAAGCCCCGGGCGCATTTTGCATGAAAACAAACACAAATCGTGCGCAGCTCATTTCGACATTTTTTTATTTGCGCAAAATAAGTTGTCGTTGTCGTCGGGCGGCGGTGAAGTGGAGCAAAGGGGGCACAAAACCAGGCACCAGCAGTACCACAACGCGAAAAGCGCAAACAAACCAGGCCCAATCACAAGAATGGCTAATATGATTAGTAATCACACCAACAACGCCAACGCCAGCGTCAGCGCCAACGCCAGCGGCGGCGGCAACAAAAGCGCAACAACAAACGTTTACAACAATCTACACACTCACACCGCTGGCATTGGCGGCTCTAGCAGCGGCAGCGGCAGCCGCGACAGTGGCAACAGCAGCGCCAGCGGCAGCGCCTCCAACTCCAATGAGGTCCAAACGCTGCGCCAAGTGTGCGACATGTTGAATGTCCCCACTTCGTATGTGATGCCCACAGGTGGATGCACCTACGACCACCTAATTGCCCAGATCCGCTGCCTGGACCTCCAAGACGATGGCATCGTGCTCAACACCAAAATCAAGACCATCGAGACCGATTTCTGCAATATTGTGCGCGACGAATCGATGCTCTGGTACGTAAAATATATACCCCTGCATGTGCGTGTGTGTGTGTTTGTGTGTGTGGATGATTAATATTTATATATCCGTTAAAATATATTAAGAACCTACGAAAATACGCAGGCCAGAGAAGACCTCTAGTAGTTTGGGGGACTTAAGCGAGAATCTAAGGTAAGGGTAAGGGTAATTTTTTGATTACGTACAAAAAAACTATAACAAGAATATGCTCAGGGTGAATAAGAAGACCCCAGAGAAGGGAGAGGTACTCCAAATGACTGAAGAAACTAATAAGAAACCTTGGCGCTCAAGATACAATAAGAATAAGGAGAAGCCCTCAAGATCCCAAAGAAATGAGCAACCTTTGCTCTCAAGATTGAATAAGTATAAGAAAGGACTCAAGGACTCAAGATCCCAAAAAGATAAGCAAAGCTCTGAAGTCGAAGAAGTTGGGATAGCAAGAATCAAAGAGCCGAGCGGCGGGTAAGATTCCCATTTGCCCCGACAGGTGGCGCTCTATGATAAGATTGCCGGTGGGTCTAATTGATCAAATAGAATTTGGCGGGCGTTAATTTTGTTAATTGGGCCGTAGAGCCGAACAGCTTTTAATCTTCTTATGTCTCTTGTCATTCGCATGACCAGCGAGTCCATGGAGTACATGAACGAGAAGGCCCTCTGCGACGGCGACACAGCCCTAAAGTTCGCTCTGCTCTTCTCCTCGCGCAACTTCGACGCTCTCGCCATGAAGGAGACAAAAGTGCGCAGCGCCATGCTCAAGATCTTGGAGACCAACTTCCTCAATGCCGACGTCTATCGGGAGCACGACCCCAACCGTCTCTACAACTCGATAACGCTGCTCGGCGAGTACTACCATCGCGTCAGGCTGGCCGACAACGCGCCCATCACGATTCTCGGCAAGTCGCTGCTCAAGCTGCTCACCAGGGAAATCAACGACACGGCCGTCATAATCAACACCCGACTGGCCCGCCTCATTCTCTCCCAGATCACTCTCAATGGGGAGATAATGCGTACGCGTCACAAGGCGGAAATCGACCAGCTTCTCTACCACATTAGGCGGCATCTGATCATGCAACCGGCTCTCACGCCCAAGGTGAAGGCCATGCTGCTGATGGTCTTGGATTTGTACTACAGTCACTTTCGGAATGTGGGCAACGAGCTGGAGGCCATGTACACGGACTACCTCATTGTGGACGAGGGCGAGGAGGACGGGCTGAACAACAATGTGGACGCGCAGGGCACGCAGCCCTCCAGCCAAAGCATTTACACCACAGACTCGCCCGGGACTGGGGACTCGACCAGCAACAGCGGGGAGAACGGCAGCGGGGCCAATGATTCGTTTGAAGTGCCCACGTCCACCAAGAAGTGGAGCGAGCAGGTGTGCGAGGAATCCCTCTGCGACGTAGGCTACGAGGAGCCGGAAATGCCGGGCGAGCCAGTGGAGTCCCTGGACAGCCACCGGCCGGAGTCCGTGTCCAGTCGCCAGGGCCGGCGTAGTTACCAGGCACGCAATTCGCCCAGGAAGAACCACCCACACCCGCACCCCCACCCGCAACCGCATCCGCATGCTCAAGTCAAGTAAGTTGGATGAATTTCTGGGTGAGATTGAGTTTGATTTTTGGTGTTTTTAGTCACACAAATGCCATGGACCAGTGCCCGGGCAGCGGCGAGGACCGGGACGAGACCAAGCCACTGCCCAGCTGGCGGCGCACGCGTTTTAACCGGGCCAACGAAGCCGGCAGCCACCACCCCGGCGACCGCTCCCGCAACCACCAGCGCCGGTTCAGCGCCAGCTACGACGACGACCAGCACAGCGTGCGCAGCGAGGCCGGCAATTTGAGGCTGTACAGCATCCACGACCGCCGCAAGCACTCGCAGGAGCGCTTCGAGCGCAACGTCAGCGGCCACAACTACAACAGCATTGTGAACTCGAACTGGGACCAGCGGGACGACCGCAGCGAGCGCTCCTACATGAGCAACTACGAGCGCGGCAGCAGCTACAAGCGCGGCGGGCGCTTCCACAATCGCAACACCTACGACAAACCGCCGCGCTTCCAGAAGCAGCAAATGCAGCAGCAGCAGGAGCAACAGGAGCACTCGCCGCCGCATGGCAAGGAGCACCAGAAGATCCACAGCGATACCTGGAGGCGCTCGAACACAGCCTTGAATAATCCCTACCAGGACGAGAACTGCGCGTTCAACTCCAACGGCCCGGAGTCGAACAGCCGCGGCTCCTCGCGGGCCCGCACTTTGCCCAGGCCGCCCAAGTCCCAGATGGGCGATGAAGGCGGCCCTAGGAAGCCCCACAATGCCTACAGGTCCTCGGGCAGGTCGGGCGGCAGTCATCGCGGATATAATTCACGCTACAGCAGCCAGAGCAGCCTGGTGAGCGAGGCCTCGAGCAGCTTTGACCGGCGCCAGCAGTCGCAGCACCAGCAACGCCACCGGAACTTCACGCGCCGCTCCCAGCCAGATATTCACCAGAGCAGCGCAGAGCACTGGCAGGAGGGTGGGGGCAAGGATGACAGCGAGCTGGTGAGGAATGCCCAGCAGACCACAAAGTACATGAACTACCTGTCGGCCCAGAAATGAGGCGGGGGAAGGATTCAGTGGCGTTTAGTTTGGCGTCGATTTTCGTATTTTTTAAGTTTACAAATTGATTATTTTTTTAAAGAAGTTGATGAGCTCAAATGTCCTCCGAACTCTCAAATCGCAGCTCACAAAACGTCTGCCCCGTCGTCTGTGATTGACGCTTCCAGCCGAAACTCAGAATTCAATTCCTCGAGAAACCTGTAAATAAACACACACCACACACACCCGCCACACCCCCACCCACACACACACGCCCGCACTTGCATATTCATATTACAATCTAGAAATCGCCAAGTACAAACTCACGGAAAACCGAAGCCGCATATGAGAAAGCAGAGAGTAAAGTTTACGGGAGGGATTTAGTTTCCCTCCGCGAAGGAATTTTAGAGGGGACTTGTTGTTTGCTTATACAAATTGTATTTTAGCTAAATACCTTAAAGAATCGAAGGGAATATCCAATCCAATTGTCAATGTTGAAAACAAAATAGATCTGTAAATTTATTGAGATGCAAAATATACACGCATATTTATATGTTAATCGGAGATTCCTTAACGCTCAGCCAGGTCCCGTCCGCGGGGCACCAGGACCAACACCTCGTAGTTGACAGCGCGAAGCTCCTCGCCGCGGAACGGCATGTACATGCAGCCGTGGCTGGGATGCAGTTTGCCCAGCACAGTGCGTCCCTCGTGCTGGCAGCGGGCCGTGTAGAGCGGCTCATCGAGCTCGCTGTGGCCAGTGGCTATGGCGCCCTCGGGGATGTTGCCATGGGAGGCGGGCATCCAGGCGTGGTTGCAGTCGACGAGGATGTCCACGGCCTGGGTGATGAGCTGGGCGCGGCAGCCCCAGGAGGCGCGGACCAGGCGCCTGCTGGGCACATAGTTGGCCGGCAAAAGATCCTGGCCTTCGTTGAAATAGCCACGGGCAATGTAGGTCTCCTGTCCGTCCTCGTCAGTGCCGCATTGGATGGCCCCGGCCGGGACCCCTCCAGAGTTAAAATTCAATGGCACCCAGTTGATTTCGGGCGGCTGTATGGGAAACAAGTCGAGATCATTGGGCTGACAGAAGTTGAGAAAAATGCGATGCACCCGGGTGCGCTGACAGGTGCAGCGGCACTGGGGACAGGTGCTGGGATTGGTCAGCACCAGCCAGCGGAACAGGCAGTCCTGGTGGAAAATGTGGCCACAAGTTGAGGTGGCCATAACTACGTCATCCGGCTTGTAGAATTCAGAGCAAATCGAGCAGAGAACATTCAATGCAGGCGATGGGGAATCCATTTCTTTTTTTTTTAATCTCGGCGAACAAATTATAAAACCTAAGCACCGCAGAAGAAAAAATAAATATGTATAAATGTAACACAAGCGCGACTCATATACACACTTCTGCTGAGATAAGCAAAAAAAAGCCAACTTCAACGAGCTCTAAACGAATTTCAACTGAAATTGAAATCCCCTGGAACTGTCAAGTTCCCTCGGCAGTGGTTCTTCGGAACACTGTTCGTTCCGAGCGATGGTTGTGTGAGTTTTGTTCTGGTTCCGGTTCACGCACGTTTTGTTTTGTTTTGAATTAAAGAACGTAGAAAATAAATTGTGCGCGCTATGCAGCGAAAGGAGAATAATCCTTTCCTGAATCTGGGCCTGCGTCCTTGGCTGGCCAAGCAGCTCACCAAATTGGGTGAGTTCTCTGGTTCTTTTTGGCGTTCAGCTCAAGCAACGTGTTTTGAATTTTTAGGCCTCAAGGGGGCAACGCCAATTCAACAGAATTGCATACCAGCCATCCTGGAGGGCAAGGATTGCATTGGGGCAGCCAAGACAGGCTCGGGCAAGACCTTCGCCTTTGCCCTGCCCATTCTGGAGCGGCTGAGCGAAGAGCCCGTCAGTCATTTCGCCTTGGTGCTCACGCCCACCCACGAGTTGGCCTACCAGGTGCGTTGGAATAAACTTAAAATATATAAAAAGTAAACAATCTCCTGGTTGGTTTAGATATCCGAGCAGTTCCTGGTGGCCGGCCAGCCCATGGGCGTGCGTGTGTGCGTTGTCTCCGGCGGCACAGACCAAATGATCGAAAGCCAGAAGCTCATGCAGCGGCCGCACATTGTGGTGGCCATGCCGGGGCGACTGGCGGACCATCTCACCGGCTGCGATACTTTCTCCTTCGACAATTTGAAGTACCTGGTGGTGGACGAGGCGGACCGCATGCTCAACGGCGACTTCGACCAAAGCCTGGCCATCATCGAAAAGTGCCTGCCCAGCACGCGACAGAATCTGTTCTTCTCGGCCACCATGAAGGACTTTATGAAGGAGTCCAGCATATTTCCCATAGCCAAGGATGTGGGTAATCTTTTCTTTACATAATTACCTTGTTCTAAAGCTGATTTGGTTTAAAGTGCCTGGAGTGGTCGGAGGACTCGGAGGTGGCCACCGTGGAGACCCTGGACCAGCGCTATTTGCTGTGCGCCAACTACGATCGCGATATGGTGCTGGTGGAGGCCTTGCGCAAGTACCGCGAGGACAACGAGAACGCCAATGTCATGATCTTCACCAACACCAAAAAGTAAGGATCCTTATGTTCCCTTGAAGCTCCTTTAACTTGGTCCTTGCCAGGTACTGCCAGCTGCTGTCGATGACTCTGAAGAGCTTGGAGATTGACAATGTTTGCCTGCATGGCTTCATGCGGCAGAGGGAGCGCGTGACTGCCCTGAATCGCTTCAAATCGAAGCACATCCGCACCTTGATTGCCACTGATGTGGCCGCCCGTGGCCTGGACATACCCAGCGTGCAGCTGGTCATCAATCACATGCTGCCCCGCACGGCCAAGGAGTACATCCATCGGGTGGGCCGCACGGCCCGCGCCGGCCGCAAGGGCCTGTCCATTTCGATATTCCGCTTTCCCCGGGACCTCGAGCTGCTGGCCGACATTGAGAAGGAAATCAACACAAAGCTCACCGAGCATCCCATTGACCGTAAGCAGTCGAACCCCCAAAATGATCGCCAACTCATTGGTGTCCTTGCAGAGCGCATGGTGGAGCGGATTTTCATGCAGGTGAATGTGAGCCGGCGGGAGAATGAGATGCAAATGGACACCACCGAGTTTGACGAACGGGCCCAGAACTACCGCCGCAAGACGTGGCTCCTGGAGGGCAAGGACCCCGACAAAATGGAAGATCTGTGGGTGATTAAAGAATCCTTTGCAAGGCTGAATTAACCGCTTGGCTTTTCCAGGTACAACAAAAAGCAGAAGCAGAAAATCAAAGAGGCCCGCCAGCGTCGCAAAGAGCAACAGGCAGCCGCCGTGGCCAATGGCGCTCAAGTGCTGCAGGAAGAGCGCTTCCAGTCCTTCCAGCAGCGTGCTAAGAAGCGCAAGCCCAAGGACGAGGCGGGCGCTGGGAAGACGAAAAAGAAGCTCAACTGATTTCCTGTGTATTGAAAACAAGCTAAAGAAAACGAAACTTTCAACTTAAACTACTAAGCAGTGGTCGATTAAATAACTTCCCCAAGGACCTTCAGTCTAAGGTGATGGTCAGCAGCGCGTCCTCCGGGTGAACCTCTAGCAAAGCCTTGGCCCCGTCGTTGAACGGATACGAAATGCTGCCGTCGATGACGAGATCTGTGGGCGCAGGATTAGCAGGATGGCTAAGTCAATTTAAGGATCAACTTACTGGCGTCAATGCAGTGCGACTTGACGAACAGATTCTGGACAAAGTCGCGCTCCTTGAAGGACTTGGGCGAGGGCCAGACGCCCACGCAAATCTGCTCCCGGATCGAGTAGCACAGCCGCGGGTCGTCCGGGGCAAAGAGCAGCCGCTGGTTGTACCGCTGGGCGATCTCCTCCACGCAGGCGCGCAGCTGCGCCGCATCCTCGGCATACGCGTTGGGCAGCGAGTGCAGCAGGTCATCCACATCCCGCCCGGTGATGCGGTTGATGCTAGCAAACCAGAAAAATTGAAAGTCTTCTGCGTTCGGCCGCCAGCCAACTCACCTGGTGTGCCAGGAGGTGGAGCCTGTGCCCGTGCTCACGCACAGGCCCGAGCACTTGGTCTTGTTCACCAGATCCTCGTGGTTGAGCACCAGCTGCAGATGCGAGACCCGCGAGGACAGCTGCTCCCCAATGAACACCTGAAGGATAAACAAAAGTATTAAAGATTTGGAGGCTTTGGAAGGTTCCTTTGGCTCACCTCGTTGAGGGCCAAGTAGGGCAGGACGCGGCGCATCTTGGCCTTGTACTTGCAGGCCATGTGCTCGTCCAGCAGCTCCGGCACTGTGGTCACCTGCTCCATTTTGGTCACCGTGTGCCGGAAGAGGTCCGTCGACTCCGGAATCTTGCCATTGCTGCCCAGCAAAGTGGTCCTTACACGCGAGCGATGCATCCACTTGAAGTCGCCCTAAAAGAAACCAATTTAAGAAAGGATTCTTTTTTACAATTGTCCTCTACGCACGCTCTTGATGCGGGCCACAGCCTCGGCAGGATTCTCGGAGTAGTGCTTGGGCAGCATGAGGCGCCCCTCGGAGTGCTGCGGGTCCGAGTTGAAGCCCACAATCGGCGTCTTCTGCTGGCTCTGGGCGAACAAGGGACTGGCGCGGCCAGCCGACAGCAGGAAGGTCCCGTCCCCGCCCACCGGCACGATGACGTCCGCCCAGCTCATCACATCTTTGCTCAGTGAACTTCTAAATTCAAGTCTGTTTGTTTAGTGAAATCAACAGCAACGTTGGCCACATTAAAAACACACAATTATGTGGAGTAGGCGACAGTTCAGTGGGGTCGGTTCAGTGCGGGGGGTAAGGGTAAAAAAAGCCAGCGAAAAGTTACCCACCTGCTGGAGAGTTTGACCTCGCAGCCGACGTCCTGGAAACTCTGCACGATGCGGCGCTCGAAGTCCTTGTGCAGGTTGTGCAAATAGAGGAGCATTTCGACGTCGGTGCCGCGGTCGCGCAGGCGCTGCTCCAGTTGCTCCTTGGAGAGGTTCGGATGGCGCTGCTGTTCGAATTCATAGCGGGACAATTTGGTGACCACCAGCGCCCGCTTCAGCTTGAAGTTGGCGGGCGTCAAGTGGGCGTATTCTGTGGGCGAGGCGCGGGGGAAATTAAAATATTTCAACGAGGGTTAAAAGGCCAAACGGGCGATTTACTTAACCCCTCGTTGGCCAGCTTCTTCGAGCCCAAGATCATCCCAAAAATTCACCAACCCAAGACAACAATTTCCCTACTAAACTGAAAGAAACTTCTGGGCCATTTCCACATTCAATTAAAAGAAATCCCGCTGCGAAATTTCGGGGTTCCTTATCTGCCCCCCCCACTCCAAGTATCCGAAAAAGGCGAATCTTCTTCGTCTTCGTCACACTCGGAATTTGTAAAAATAACACAAACGAGATTCTCTGATAAATGATAAGAAAAGCAACGAACACACGCACACACACTGGGTTACCTCGGGCGAACCGCCGGATGAGTTGCTTGGACTTTAGCATGCTGATCGGCAAAGGCCAGGAAGTGGCATCAGCGGATTCCTTTTGATTATGCGGGGCGTTTTGGATTTATTGGAACAGTGATATCGATCGATTGTTTATATAAATTGGATTCTCAATTAGAACTACAGACTAAGATATTTGGGTGGGCTTCATAGTTCTGCTGCGAGGCAGAAGGAGAGCCACAAAACAAAAAAAAAATAATCACTTTCACTTTTGCGGCTGCTTTTTTGCGTCCACGTTCTCAGATTTGTGCAGATTTACTAAATTTTCGCTTCTTTTTTGTGCTATCGGCACGTCTGCCTCTCCGGCCGCGTTTATCGCCTGCTTGTGTGTCGATTTCGCTTCGCTTGTGCATTGCTGATAAGTCCTCAATTCGCCTGCCGCCGCTCTCTTATCAGTCCGCAACGAAAAGAAAATTTCAAAAAAAAAATCAACAATAATCCAAAACAAAAGTGTGAAATTCACGTTGTTTTCTTTTGCGCGGCGCTTTTGCCATTCACACATTTCACATTGTGTGTGTGCTTCTTCTTCTTCCTCTTTTCCCTCTTTGGGTTGCCGCGCTTTCAAACTAAGGAAACTTAAACCTAAAAATGTCAAGTTATCGCCAAATCCAGGGCACTTAAATCTAAATAAACCAATCGAGTATCGCGTCTACTTCAAGGCTGGGAGATCATCGGAGTTGCCGTCTCGTTTGGGCTGTGGGGGGGAGAAAAAACAACAAAAATGAAAATTGCTCCCTCAAAGATTTGCACGACTCACCTCGTCGAGCGATTCCTTGAGTTCCCTCAGCTGTCCATAGTCCATGGATTTCAATAGGTTCATTGCATTCCTGACCACGGCCATAGTGTCCACTGGTGCCGAGTGAAAGACGTTAACTGTAAAGATTTCCGCCTGGTTAAATTCAGCTAGACAGAATTGAGAGCCACCAGTACCTTGCTGAGTACCCACTGCTGCCACTGCCGGTACGGCTTCATTTCGCTGACTTGTAATGATAATCGAATTGGTAGGAGGAGCCATCGAGTATTGAGGCTGAGCGCTGCTCGTGATCACAACCGTGCTGCTGGCAGCCGGCACAGTCACCTGGGTCACGGGCGCCGACAGAGTGTGGTACTGGGCTGGCAAACCCTCCACCGAGCTCACCATGGAATTAATTAAGGTGTTCGTGCCCAAAGGCTGTGGGGTGACCAGCCCAGACTGCCGGAAGTATTCACTGACATTCAAAAAAGGCCGCTGCGTGTGTACACCGCTCGAGCTGCTGCTGGTGTTGATCATGCTGAAGGCTTGGCGCAGGTTCTGCCTATTGGCCTGCTGGGCGCGCTGCAAGTTGTTGCGGTGCTGGAAGCCCGAATTCGGCGCAAATACGTTGCGCTGGAAGTTGTGATTGTTGTTGTAGCGGCCGCGGTAGGCTCCAGAGTTGTTGTCCCGGCCATACCAGCCCTGGCGCCTGGGGAAGCCGCGACGTTGATCTCCAGTATTGGAGCGGGTGGTTTCAGGCTGTGCCGGCACGCTGTTGTTGTTGTCGTCGTAGATTTTGTTGAAATCGTCGATTTCGTAGTTCAGCTGGTCCGAGTTGGTGGACGGGGCACTTTGCTGGTCGGTTTCTTCCATGTCGACGTCGTCGTCGTCGTTGATTTTGTAGGTTTGCAGGCGCCCGGCCAGGCGATTTCGACGGGCGGTATTGTCGCTGTCGTCGTCGTCGTCGTCTTCGTCGCCAAAGGAGCTCCAGGCTCGGAAACGGTTGCGCTTGTTATGATTGTACAAATTATTCATATCCCCCACACCTTTGTAGGATCTTGGAATTTTGGGCTTGTTTGTCACACATTTTTCGTAGAATTCGTCTGAAAGTTGTTTTAGTGCTCAATTCTAGTGCTAATTCTAAGATGATTGCTTACCTAGGGTCATCAAAATTGAGGGACTGTTGAATTTTGTCATTTTCACGAATAATTTTAAAATATTCTGCAATTTTTTTGTATTCCTTAAAATAAAAAGCCACTACACTTTTCACGCGAACTAATGTCAAATAACTGTAAAAAGGCGCTGTGACTCAGGGATGCCATTTCGCATATCGATGTTTTAAATTCCATCATGTTTGCTTTAAAGCTTATCGAAATTGTATACATTTAATTTTAATTACGAAAATCCAATTGGCACAAGTTATTATTATTTTTTCTTAAATTGTGTACCTAATCGAAACCTGAATAATCGTTAATTCAATAAACATACGTTTTGCCAGAGTTACCACCTGCTTGTTTTCTTTCGATTTCGAATTTCGAACAAATGCTTTTAGGTGCGCTGGAATTTCGGCTCCGCCATTTCTATTTCGGAGAGGCCAGAACCAACACGTTTAATTTCGCTCCAACATGTGAAACCTAATAGAAAAAATAAGTAATGTGGTAAGTACAAAATAATATAAGTGCAATTTATACAGAAAGATCACATTCGTCGTTTGCCGACCAATTCCGGCTGATTTAAAGTTCCCAGTTTATGGGCCCACGCGGGCAGGCCAAAGAGTTAGGTTAGGATCGCCCGGGGATTGGACAATTTAAATTTATTTTAAATAAGCAGCGCTTATAACTGGGGCAAGGCAAATGCTAGCATTGCCTCAGAACTCATTGCTGCCAGACGAACTTCGTGCGTGGAGTTTCTCCAGGCCAAGCTCTGAGGACTGGAGATCTCTCCGCGGCGGCACATGACCCCCAAAGTGCTGCCCCACGTTGCTGGCTTAAAAGATTAGAAAATTAATATAAATTCTTTTTTCTTTACAGATTAAAAACCTGTGAGGCTCTTCAAAGCAGCCTGAGTTGAAAAATGAAACAGGTGCGTTTGCAGAAGAACAGCAAATAAATCGCGGGCGTGAGTCGCTGGTTGAAGATTCGCAACTTTTTCTAGTGCTTTTTTTATCCGCCCGCAGAGCAAAATGCCTTCGCCCAAGCATAACCCAGGCCTGATCCCAGCCAGACTTGCGGTGCATATTTTCTTGTGAAGGCCACACCACGTGCTCTCCCTAAATATAAAGACTTGCTAACTTATTTAATCTCTCACGCAGGCTCAAGGAATAGAAGTCAACCGGCAGCCGGAACTTTCCTCAGGCAGGCACTAAAGGTAATTAAATCCTCTTGTCCTTGTTACTCGTTGAGCGGCACTGATGAAATTTTACATTTCTGACACCTCATATGAAAACACTGTGATTCATATAAATTGTAATTATTAACTGAAGTCCCACAAACATCCTTATAAAGTTGACTCCATAAGATTCCTTGTGCTTATCGAAATCCTTTATTTTCCAGATGTGCCGCAGAAGTGGGCGAAGTCTTGCCTGCCCCAGCAGCCGCCAGAGGTTGGTAGCTTCTCTCAGTCAGGAATCCTCTTTTGGGTTTTTCGGTGATGATAATTTTAAACCATTCACAGACCCCATAAAAAGGCTAAACGCTGGCAAGCGGCTCCAATATTCTTTTGGAGTTTGTGCGTCTTGTTTAGCCGGTTATGGTCCCTGGTTAAAAACTTGGCTCTGAGTCACAAACTTCACCACCCAAACAGAGCCCACAAAATGCCTTTTACTTATCCTTAAATTCCTCCAATTGCAGATTGCCTGGCGCGTTTGGAATATTTTAAATAAATCAAATTAAAATTCAAAAATCGTTTTTTACTAAATTTGCCCGCTGGGCGCGGGTGAGTTCTTGGTCCTGCTGGGCTATCATGCGATCGCCCTTGGACTTCTTGCCTATGCCGAGCTTGGGGAGTCCGCGATTCAGCCCCTCGAGCAGCACGCAAGCCTTGCAGGGCTGCTGGGAGGACACGAAGCCACAGCGTCCGCAGATGCCCCGCACCGGCTTCTTCACGGTGTCCTTGAAGCGCAGCTGCTCGCCCGAGTGGATGATGTCCATGATAACCGAGGGCCGCACCTTCTCCAGGTCCTTGAGGAAGGCCCGGGCGTGCCCGCGGTAGGCATTCGGCGCGAACACGCACTCCGTGGAGAAGTAGACGAGCTTCTTGTAGTGCGCGTACATCACGATCTCCTTCTCGTAGCTAAACTTGAGCGGCTTCACGCGGGGAATGGAGTCCTCGCCGCCGCCCGTGCGGATGGCTGTGCAGCGGCTCAGGCGGGCGGTGTCGCCGCGCAGGATATTCATGAGCACGGTCTCAGCTATGTCGTCGGCATTGTGGCCGGTGGCTATGCTGTCGACGGTTAGGAGTTTGGCGCCGCGGTCCAGGGCCTGGCGGCGGAAGACCCCGCAGAAGGTGCAGTTGTTGGAGCGGCCGATCTGGGCCACAATCCTGTCCATGGTCCAGCCGTAGAGCTCCTCGTAGGAGAGGATCTTGAGGGGCATTTGGTAGTCGTCGCGGTTCTGCTTCACTGTCTCCAGACTGTCGTCCCGGTAGCCCGTGATGCCCTCGTCAATCGAGAGCAGCAGCAGCTCCAGGCCGTAGTCGTGGCGTTCGTTCAGCAGCTTCAGCCTGCCAGGGAAGTAAATGAGCGAGTGGATTTAGTATTTTTGTGTGCCACTTACACATGCGCCAGGACGGTGGAGTCCTTGCCGCCGCTGGCTGCCACGGCCACCTTCTCGCCGCGCCGGAAGAGCTGACTCGAGGTGATTGTGTGGTGGATTTCCGCCTCGAAGGCGGCGAAGAAGCAATCCTTGCACAGCGCATCGCCGGTTTTGGGCCGCTGCAAATTATACCAGGTTTATTTTAAGAGCTAGCAGGTTCTTTATACTTACCTTTAAGGCAGCCTTGTTGCCGCAATTAGACTTACACTTAACTATAGGCATTAAATAAAACAAAAAAATCCAAAATTAAACAAATTTCACGTGCTGTCCGCGTCACTTGGTGAATGGTAAAAATCAGCTGCGCTTGTTTGTCAGCGTCTACGTGTGAATGGCAAAGCCGCAGCTGTTTTTAATTGCTGGCTGGGAATTCGGCTCAAAAAATGGATAGCGATGCGGAGTTGGATTGGAACACGGATACGGATGTAGGACATATAGTTCTACCACTCCAGCGCACGAAACTGGAGCGGAGTAAGAAAAATGTAAAATTCTTTAAGACTTTTCCAAATTATGTTTAGTTTTTCCCTAGCAAAAAACTTTGTTGGCATCCAATCGGATTTCGTTTTGGAGGCGAAGAAAAAGCCCAGAAACTCCACTGCCCGCCGCATTTTTCCAGAACCTGTGATAGAAGAAGCCATGCCCATGGCCAGCATATTAACCCAACGACCAGAGATTTGGTACCACATCTCCATGCGCATCGACCCGGAGGACGTCCAGCGCTTTGCTTTGATTTGCCGCGAAACTGGCCAACTGGTAAGGACCCAGGCCTTCTGGCGCAACCTCTACACCCGCCACTGTATGCAGCCCCTGCCAGCCGACAAGGACTCCAACACAGAACTACCTCCAGCCCTCCAATGGGACAGCATACGCTCCTGCCCCGGCCATCCTCGCTACCTGGTGGTGCGCGCTTTGTTCCACTGCACGCCGGCCTACCGCCAGCTGTCGCAGGCCTACAGCCTGGATTGGCTGCTAAAGAGGACCCTGCTGGCCTGTTGGCAGCTCCACCACAAATCCGTGTGGCTGAAATGCCTGAAATTCCGCGACCAGCAAACCTACCAGCGCCAAGCCTCCAGAGCCGGCGAAGTCATTGACCCCCAAGCAGACGTGGCCGAGGACTGGGAGTCCCTGGCTGATATTCCTTCCCCCTACCGCCGCCCAGCAGCCGAACTGCATCCCTACGAGGGCGTCTTCATTCTGATGATCATGAGCAGCCGTTTCATGCCCAATCCCACGCAGCTGATCGAGGGCCTGCCGGATTCCTGCTACCGGCTGAGGGCCGCCCGCGAAATGCTGAGCGGCGATATGCGCACCAAAAACATCGAACTGGACTTCGTCGAGGGCGCCAGCTGCCTGGCCACCAACCGCAACTCCTGCCTCAC
Organism: Lissocephala sabroskyi; assembly: GCA_037075105.1. Classification (NCBI taxonomy): domain Eukaryota; kingdom Metazoa; phylum Arthropoda; class Insecta; order Diptera; family Drosophilidae; genus Lissocephala; species Lissocephala sabroskyi. The sequence continues at coordinate 83,249 of JBAMCP010000075.1, read as the reverse complement.
TCTGAAATACCCCAAAATCAAATGGAAGGTGATCCCCTGGTGGCACCGCGACTTCCAAATCTACGCCGAATGACAGGCAATCGTTGTCTTATCAACGAACACACAGCAAGTGTAGAACACGGCCGAGTGGGCAGATGGACAGTTGGACAGGTGCAGTTTGTTGACGTACATGTATTTTTTACAAGAAGATAACTCATCACATTCGCATGCACAATGCCAATAGAGAGGTCAATAATAACAAAAATATTATTCGCAGAAAGACAGACAAAAATGGGCACATGGACAGTTGGTGAGATGGAAGTGGAATTGGAAGAAGTCTTAGCAATTAGAGTAATAAAAAAGCAAACACTTTTGATCTTAAGATTAGGAAATCCTGGTCAGTGGGAGGATCAAATATGTTTCGGTTGCGGTTTCGTTTTCGGTGTTTCTGTCTTTTTCAAAGTCAACAACTCCGCACTCCGCAGAGCGCCGACTGCCCTCACACCTTCCCCAGCAGGTCATGGCCGTAGGGCTTCTTCCGGTAGCCCTTGAAGGCGAACAGCTTGAAGGCCACCACCATCATCACAATGCAGAAGGCATAGAGCAGCATGCCCATCCGCATGTCCATGTCCGAGAAGACATTCGAAATCTGCCGCTTCAGGCGCAGCTTGTCCTCCGTGGGGCCCAGCAGCTCCTCGCGCTGCACGCCGAAGCGACTCACGAACTCGGGCTTGTGTATGTTCTTCAGGAAGCGCAGCACGGCATCCTTGTTCCAGTTGTCGCCCTCATTCGTGCCGGGCGTGGGGCTGCGGTGGCACTCCGGGCAGCTCTTCGTGCTGGGGAACTGCTGCTTGGGGAACTTGGGATCCTCGGTGGCATCGCCCGCCAGCCGCTTGTTCACTTCATTGTGGGCCGACCACAGCCACAGAACTGCTTCCTCCTTGTTCGGGACATTCCAAATCTTCCGCCGCGATGCCATGGCCTACAAAAAACACAAAGTTATTCAATGACGGCAGTTTGTTCAGCTGTCGCCGCTTAGAAAAACATTTAATGATAAGCCAATATGTGGCTAGGTGTGCGCCGCTTCACCCTGGATGCAGGTCGTCTGAAAGTAATTACCGGGGGCACTTCAGTCCCCCACCCGCAGGAAGGCCTCTCCTCTCCCTCAACCGGTTGGGCAGCTCCGCGCGTGACTGGGCAATCAGGTGGACGGGGCAATCAGGTGGACGGTTGTATGCTCTTTTCGTGGTGAAATTAATCGTGACTAATCAGTGGACAGGAGAATACGTAAGTGCCATATAAGCAAGGCCTACGTTCCTATTGTTGATCACGTTGGGGTTCAAAGTCTGATACTCTTTTTGATTGAGCAGAGTTTAGTGGGCGACTCAAGCGGAACTTCAAGCAGAAGCGGAGCCAACAAAACAGCACCAAAAATCCTGCAGTTCTTAAGCCTTAAAGAATTCCCAGAGTTCCTGTTTTCTAATTTCGTTATTGGGCTTATTTCAGGGATTTTTTTCAGAGTCTAATCTTCGATAATTGTTGAGAAGAAATTAGGAGAAGCGGAGCCAAACATCCAGCCTCAAAAAACTAACAATCTCAAGCCTTTATGAATTCCCAGAGGTCCCTCTTTCTAATTTCTATTCTAGACCCTAGTTTGGAAATTCTACAGTCTAATCTTTACTCTAGCCTTCGATAATTGTGAAGAAGAAATTAGGAGAAGCGGAGTCAACCAATCAGCCCAAAAAAATCTACAATTCTTTAGCTTTTAAGAATTCCCAGAGGCGCCTCATTCTAATTTTGTTTTTAGAACCAATTTTAGGGGCTTTATATTCTAATCTTTCGTCTAGCCTCACTGGGCAACCCTTCATAATTGTGAAGTAGAGATTAGCAGAAGCGGAGCAAAACATCAGCTATAAAAATCATGAAAACCCTAAGCTTCAAAATATTCCTAGAGGTCCCTCTTTCTAATTTCGTCTTTAGAAATTATTTTAGGGTTTCGTTAGTCTAATCTTCATTCTAGTTTCACTCTGTAGCCCCCGATAACTTTTAAGAAGAGTTTAGCAGAAGCAAAGCGAAACGTTAGCTTTCAAATTCCTGAAAACCTTTAGTTTTGAAGTATTTCTAGAGGTTCCTCTTTCTAATTTCGATTCTAGAACCTATTTAAGGGGTTCTATAGTCTAATCTTTAATCTTGCCTTGCTTAATAGCCCCCGATAATTGTTAAGAAGAGTTAAGCAGAAGCGAAGGCAAACATCAGCTTGCAAAATCCCGAAAGCATTGAGGTTTCAAGGATTTCTGGAGCCCTCTCTTTCTAATTTCGTTTCTAGAACTGATTTTAAAGGTTCTATAGTCTAATCTTCAGTCTAGCCTCGCTCTATAGCCCTCGATAATTGTGAAGAAGAGATTAAAAAAGCGGAGCCAGCTTTAAAAATCCTGAAAATCTTAAGCTTTTAAGGATTTTTGGATACCTCTCTTTCTAGTTTTGTTTTTAAAACTTATTTCAGGAGTTCTTTTATATTCTAATATTTAGAATAGCCCTCTATAACTTTGCGGAAGAGATTAGTAGAGGCGCAGCCAACCAACCAACCCTATAAAACCTTCAATATATTAGCCTTTAAGTATTCCTAGAGCTCCCCTTTCCTTATTTCGTTTTTAAAACCTATTCATGGGTTCGGTAGTCTAATCATCAGTCTAGCCTCCCTCTATAGCCCTCGATAACTGTGAAATTTATGATAAAGAAACTTAGATTATCTTTGCAGATATTACGAATTTGCGGATCTAAAAAGACTCTAACGAACCTCAAAGAATTTCAATTGGTTTCTATACAAAAAGAGTATTAATGAGTCGTTTTGGGTGTTCAGAGCTCCCGCGATTATCTTGTTTGTGGCTGGTTGAAGGCAAACAAAGAGACAAATACGTAAACGAGAATTTCCCTGTATTATTAAATAACTCGCTGGACTTCCCAGCAAGCGCAGCTTGTTCTACCCAAAGTGGGCGCTGGGGCAGGGGGCGGGGTGTGGAACTGATTGTCAAATCATAAATTACAGACCAGCCAAGTGAAAGCAAAACTGAATTGGTGAACTAACAGAAAAATTGAACACGTAAACAGACGACGGCGGCGATTTATGTCAACGTGTGTGCGCCGGGGGCGGTGTGGATTTGCTGAGTCAACTCACTTGGAAGTGGTCGGAGCACTCGGTGCAGCCGAAGAAGTTCTTGATGTAGCCATGCATGGCCTGGAGGACCTCGAGCGGGTCCTGGGAGAGCTCGTTGTCGGCCGCCTGGACGGTGAGGAAGTGGAACAGCGTCCACAGGGAGCAGCTGTAGCCGCGCAGGTGGGATCGGGAGCCAGTGCAGCCGACGAAGCGGCTGGAGGAGTAGATCGGCTTGTGTTTGGCCTCCAGGCGGCGCACTTCCTCCTCGAACTGCTTGCCGGTGAGTTGCTGGTCGAATTGGACGGTGAACTCCTTCAGCTTGGTCACCACTTTGCGGCCATTGAGGCCCAGGGGATTGTAGCGCTCGAGGACGGCTAGGAGCCGCTGGAGGGCCAGCAGCTGGTCGCCGGATATGTCCTTCTTCTTGGGCACTTCGTTGTGGAGGATCGTGCGGATGGCCTGCTCCAGGTCGGCCTGGTAGACGAAGTGCTTGTTGCGGTGCACTTCCTCGATCACCGCCTGGTGCTCGATGTCCTCCAGGCTGACGGCCGTGGAGGGCGTGCTGCTGGCGGAGCTCTCCTCCGGCTTGGGGGTGATGTGGTGGGCGCGTAAGGCTTCTTCAATGGCTTTGGCATAGCTTTGGCTTTCCTCAAACCTCACGGCATGTAGGGTCACCTGGCCCTGGCGATCTATCAAGGCCACTTTGTGTTTGGCGGGGTCCATGCCGAATTTGGCGGCTACGGCGGCCTCGCTGAAGCGGCGCACTTGGACAGCCGGCCAGCTGACCAGGAACAGGGCCGTTTCAATGCCCAGCGTGCTGTCCTCCGGCTCGTGGACCAGGGCCACATACTCTCGCTTGCTGTTCAGCCCTTCGAACAGCGAGGCGGCGCTGTCGGCCTCGGTCAGCGGCTGGAAATTTGGCCACTGAGTGTTGTTCATGGTTTGGTTGTCGGCCGCCACGAAGCCGGCCAAAGTCGAGCGGATATCGTTGATCTCCTGGGATTGGATACTCTGGCCGTACTGCGTGGGGCTCGGCTGGAAGCCCGGGCCCAGGTACCTGAGCGTGGGATAGCTCATCACCTCGTACATGCGGCAGATGCCGTTGTTCTCCTCCGCGGCGCAGTCAATGGCGCCCACCATGACCAACTCGTGCCAGGGGTACAGCTGCTTGGCCAGCTCCATGTAGGTGGGGGCAAAGCGGCGACAGTGGCCGCAGTATGTGTTGTAGAATTCTACGAGGGCGCCGCGGTTTTGGTCGATGACGGACTCGTTGAAATTACCGGCGGTCAGGATGACCACCTTGTCGTTGGGGCTGTAGAGGCCCAGCTCGTCGTCGGCGGGGGCCGATTGCTGCTTCATCATGGCCTCGTAGCGCGGAAGTAACGGAACTCCGGCTCTGGTGGACGCCAGGGAGGTGATGAGAAATGCGCATATTGCTAGGAACGGCGGCATTTGGGTAACCGAACACCGCGAGTGGGAAGGGAACGAGAATGAGGTGCGCCCGATGCAAGTAAACGACTGATAGGCCAGAGTTCTACCGCATTTGGAAATTTTTACGGCTTCAATATTTTGATTACCAATCACCACTTTTCGCTCTCTCTGTTTTCTCTTTTGCTCGCGCTATTTGCCTTGGGCGGTTCATGTTCGCCCGCGAACGAACCGAAGAAGTGGAACTGAACCAGATCACAGGCACAGCGGGCAGCATTTATCGATAAATATAGAAAAATTGCTAAACAGAATTACTCTAAATTGCATTAAAACTTCCTGATAAACAAAAACCCAACGATTTATTTTATTTTTATTAAACAAACAGTTCCGGCAGGAACCAGTTCATCGGTGCAGCTTAGTGATGACCTGAGCAGTGATTTTGAAATCCAAGCAATCACAGCTACTTTGATTTTTAAATATTAAAAGCCTTAAAATAAAATTTATAGGAAATATCTGATTTTATTTTATTATCTATAGAACATACACAGTTATATTTTTATTTTTGGGATTTCCATTTTGTGTATAATGATCGCGTGAGTGTTTTCAGTCGCTGTTATTTGAATACTTGCCGTGATTTTTTGCACATTTCTATGATTCGGTTCTGCGAGTGAATCGAAATTGATTTTGTATATTTTTAAGAATTTATTTTATAAGCTCAATCATTCGTTTTTAGAATGATTTTACGATCTCTGGCCCGGGCGCGACCCAAATGTCTGCCGGACTTCCTCTGCTTCCTGCTGGTGGCCGCCTTCGTCCCCATCACCTACATCATTCAGATTGTGATTGTTTTGCCGGAGATTCACCAGCTCGGCGGCGCTGCCTACTCCATTATCTGGTTCGGTGGCCTCTTCCTGGTCTTCAACCTCACCTCCAACTTGCTGGCTTCCATGCTAGTGGAGACCTCAATCAAAAGTAAGCCTCACCTTCAATGTCCTGCCAAATTGATTTTCCTATTCCCTCCGCCAGGGGAGCTGCTGCGACCACCACTGCTGCCGGAGGCGCGCCAAACCTGGCACATGTGTGAGGATTGCCAGGCCCTGGTGCCGCCGCGTTCCCACCACTGCGACATCTGCCAGACGTGCGTCCTGAAACGCGACCACCACTGCCGGTTCATCTGCTGCTGCGTGGGCCACCACAATTACCGCTATTTCTTCTTCTTCATGGTCTACATGGCCCTGGGATCGCTGTTCGTCACCCTCTACCAGGGCATCTATCTGTGGTACCTGCACGCAGACTTCTATTGGCGGCCCTACACCTTCATCAAGCTCGTGTGCCCGGCGGTCATCCTGCTGATCGAGTTCGACTGGGCCAACTTCTATTTGTTTGTGTACGAGCTGAATGTCTTGGCCCTCGCCATGTCCACGGTGCTTTTGGTGTACCACTGGCCCATTTTCCGGCGTGGTTCGGTCACCCGGGAGCGGGCCGTCGACAAGTACGATTTGGGCCTAAAGGCCAACTTTGAAATGGTCCTGGGCAAGCGGATGCACTTGACTTGGCTGTCGCCCTTCGTGCGCAGTGAGCTGCCCCACGACGGCATCAATTGGACGGCCGGAGCCCACGGCAAAGTCCAATAATCCGCAGAGCCTAGCCGCTCTGAATTTTCTAGTCAAACCACCGGCCATTCGGCTGCTCCCCAATCTCCTCCAGCACTGAACAGTATTCCCGGCATCAATTGGACGGCCGGAAGTCCAATAATCCGCAGAGCCTTTCCGCTCTGAATTTTCTAGTCAAACCACCGGCCATTCCCCAATCTCCTCCAGCACTGCACAGTATTCCAAAGGCACTCAATCACTTAGGCGGTAGTTTCTCAGGCATTTTCTTCAACGTACAACAAACTGTGTTCTTTGCAATAAAAATTAACGAATTTACAAAGATTTCCCGGCCGCTCACTTGGCCTTGTCCAGGAAGCCGTTGCCCACCAGCGACTTGAGCTTGGCCAAATGCACTTCGTTGAGGGTGAAGCCGTCGTTGATCAGCTTGGCCAGGTCGCCGGAAGCCATGTTGTTGTCCACCACATACTGGAGGGCCTGGAGCGCCTGGCTGGGGGCCTTGTGGGCCACGCAGGCCGCCACGAACTCCGTGAACGAGGTCTCGGCGGGAGTGCCCGGAATGAGGTGCTGGTTCTTGTCAATGTAGGCAAACACTTCGCTGGCCTTCTCGAAGTCGTCGCCGCGCACCAGCAGGGCCAGAATATCGCCCAGCATTTGCCCGGTGAACGAGACCTTCTTGGCCCGCTGGACAGACTCCTCGATCTTGTTGTACATGTCCAAGGCCACCTTGGAGCACTGGGCGTTCAGCTGCTGGCAGTTAGCGGCCTCCGGCTTCGGCTGGTTGTCCATCATGATGCGCAGGACTCGGTGCAGCAGGCTCTCCCGCTGGGTGTGGTCGAAGATCACCATGTCCGACCACATGCGGGGGATCTGCTCGATGGCCCCGTTGATCTCAATGGCTTTCAGGATCTCCTCCATGATGCCCGGCTCGGGTATGTAGATGTTCGGCACCAGCAGGTCGTAGGTCTGCATGAAGTCCTCGATCGTCTCCGTCTGGCACAGCAGGGCCAGGTAGTTGCGGTAGTACACCGACTCCTTGAAGGAGTCGCCTATCAAATCGTAGTTGTTGCCGGCGTGCAGCAGCCCGTCCACCCGCTTGGCCAGGGCCTTGTCGTGCAGGTGGTTGCGGCACACGTCCATGGCGGTGGCAAAGAAGTAGGTGTCCTTGGGGTGGCAGGTGGAGAACTGCTTGCCCTCCATGTCGTTCAGGATGTCCACAATGACATGGGAGACCGGCCCGCGTTCGCGGCAGAAGATTATAAGCAGGTAATAATATGTGCCCAGGCTGGGCTCCACTCCCAGGCGCTTGAACTCGGCCAGGGCCTTGAGGGCCGAGGAGCGGGCCAGTTTGAAGTTGCCGAAGGTGCTGATGCACTCGAGCAGCGCGTTGAGGGTGCCCAGGTTGGGCTGGAGCTTCTGCTGGGCCATCTGCTGCAGGAGCTCGGTGCACAGGGCCCAGCGCTGCTCGGCCGACTCCTTGAGGAAGTTAACAATCTGGATGATGGAGTTGAAGGTGTTGGTGTCCAATTCCAGTTGCTTTTCGCCGGCCTCCTGCATCAGGGCGTAGGCCCGTTCGCACTGCAGGTACTTGGCCATGCCGCGGACTAAGGCGGCGTAGGATTGGGGGGTCTTTGGTTCGATGCTGGCGAAGAGTTTCTCGGCCAGTTCGCCGTCCTTCCAGGTCTTGCCGTGGCGCTCGCGGCGGCGACTGTTTTGCAGGAACCAGCGCTCTTCGATGTTCTCCTCGGGCAGCGGCTCGTCGTTGTTGTAGAAGCAGACCAGCTCCAGCAGGCTTTGCCTCAGTGCCGGACTGAGCTGCAGGTTTTTCTGTTCCATCAAATTGTAGACAAGCACCGCATCGCTGAGCTGGCCTTGGGAGATCAACTTCTCTAATGTGGCCTCGTCCACCTCGGACTGCTCGTTGTAAATCATTTTCGGGGCAAATTTCTCGATGGCAGGCTGGGCTTCCTCGTGCTGTGGGAAGAGAGAAGTGTTTTCAATCAAATGGAATATAATAACATCTCTGGCCTACAAGAAATAAGTCCCTATGTTCCTCTTTGATCCATTTGGCCGCCTTGCGCCCCGCCTCCTGGGACATGGCGAAAGCCCGCTTGGACATGTTGGACATGGGAATGAGGAACGGGTCGTCATGGTATTTGTAGTGTGGAGCAGTTGCATCGCGGCCCACTGTGCTCGCCAGGGCCTGCAAAATGTCTGTGGGGGAGCGTGGTATCCGATTTGGGATCTCCACCGGCTCTTCTTGCGCTCCAGGGGCGGCCGTTGTGTAATGTGCTTTGCCGGCAGCGGCGCTCCTTAGGCTGGCTGCGGGCAGTTTTCTCAGATGGCGGGCGAGGTACATGTCGAGTCGGGCTTTTAAAATCTACAACTATAAAACAGAGTTTATCTCAAGGTGCTGCAGTAATTCGCTGAAGAATTTTATTATTTACATTTTCACAACAAATGTGGAAGAGGAAGAAGAAGAAGAACATCTGACAGAGTTGCCATGATGCCGTTTATGTATGTTAATTTGAAAATTGTGGATATCAGCCACATTTTCGTGAATTAAAAAAAGGGAGAGATGAAATAATGAATTTTTGTGCTATTTTAAGTCCGAGAAGTAAATAGTTAATCAAAATTGGCCAGAAACTTGTGTGCTCGGAACTAGTTTACTGGCAGTGCTGCCAGACTTTGCTCTTTCGTTCATTAGAATTATCGAGTGCCTGCGCATGGGTGCATGTGAATGCCGCTCGATTTCAAACAGAAAAATAACAAAATTACAGAAATTGTGAAAAATGTGTGCTCTTGATTACTAATTGGGTGTTTCTCGTTGAGTTTCTTATAGCTTTAATTTGCTTAGCGCGAGTATTTAATATTACTGTTAATGAACAATATGTTTCAAATGTATTTCTGTTCGCGAAGCTGCAGAGCATTTGAGAGTCAGGCAAGCTCTTGCACTTGGCCGGGTGTTCTCTGCACTGTTGACGACTTAAGACGGACTCTGTATTTATTTGCCCGCAGTGTGAATTATGATTCTGTACTTCGACGATCGCAGCCCGCCCGTGCGCAGCTGCCTGCTGCTGATAAAGTTCCTGGAAATCGAAGGAGTGGAGCTGCGCTTCATCGATCTCTTCAAGGGCGACCAGCTGACAACTGAGTTCAAGGCGGTTTGTCGTCTTCTCCATTGTCTGGTTTTTCTTATTTTGCATATTTATAATCTTTGGCAGCTCAATCCCCAGCACAGTGTACCCACGCTGGTCGACGGCGACCTCGTGCTGACCGACAGCCATGCGATCCTCATCCACCTGGCCGAGCAGTTCGACGCGGAGGGCAGCCTCTGGCCCAAGGAGTACCTGCCGCGCATGCGGGTGCTGAATCGCCTGCTCTTCGAGTGCTCCTTCCTCTTTCGCCGCGACAGCGACTTCATGGTAGGCCAGCCCTGGAAATTCCTTACCAATCCCCGCTAACCTTCTCCCCGCAGTCGGAAATCGTGCGCCGAGGCTTCGCCAACGTCGACTTGGCCTACCACGAACGGCGGCTGCACGAGGCCTACGCCGCCATGGAGCAGTTCCTCGCCGCAGACGCGTTCATGGCCGGCGATCAGGTGATCCAAACCGCAACCGCCCAGCCGCTAAGATTGCCTAATCGCCTTTCGTTTGCCTCGTTTCAGCTGACGCTGGCCGACTTCTCCATGGTGACCACGGTGAGCACCGTGGGTCTCATGTTTCCCGTGGCGGAGTCGCGTTACCCGAAACTGCATCGCTGGCTGGCGGCAATGCGCCGGCTGCCGCCTTACGAGGCGGCCAATTGCGTGGGCCTGGAAAAACTCCGCGCCACTCTACAGGAAATTGGCAAATTCCAATTTCCGCGAACCGCCGAGTAAACGATGAAATTTGAAATCCTTCTGTTAATTTTCCTGTTTTTTTGTCCCTCTGTTTGCTCTCCGGTCAAGCCTCCTCCAGGGCTGACATGACATTAATGGTATTCCAAACAAACTCGTCGAGCAGCGCGGCGGGGAAATTAGCATATTTTCCGGACGGCTATGGGGTGGCGGCTGGTTAATTGACATATGACCGTCGTTGGGTTCGCGATGGTTTGCCGAATTCGTTGGCAAATATTTGCCAGCGATTCGGATGACAACGTGTCATGGCTAATGACCATCCCCGCCCCGCCCTCGTTCCCGGACCAGCCCGCACCCTTTTTCGAGTGGGTTTGGGTCTTCTGGCCCTTTTCAATTTTCGGGGTGACGTTAATTGCACGAAATCTGCTGGTAACTCCGACCCCTCCAAAGTTCTCGAAATAAACTTGAAAACCTGCGCTCCCCACCACATCCTCTCGCGGGTCCTTCCTGAATTGCAATGAGTGACGTTTCAATTCCGAAATGCAACGGACCTTTGGGGCTTTCCTTTGTCTTCCTGGCTTCTTGCAAAAGTTTGTCTTGAAGTTTTTCAATTTTCTCAAAACCTTGACGGGCGGACGAATCTGGAGACCTTCAATTTGTCAGCCACTAAAAAATAGGAAAACTGTCAGCGGTTCGCTGGCTCGTCGGCGATGATCTGGTTTTTTTTTTCCGTGGAATAAAATCCGAAATTCATGGCGGTCGATGTGGCGCGACAGTTGGTTTATTTATGGGCCGGTATCTTGGAATCGGGAATGATTAATGGATTCGGATTGGGGGATGCGGCAGATTCGATTTGTTGCCGCGCAAATACAGAATTGCATAAATTTAAATGCGAAAATGCAGTCCAATTAACATGGAAATTTGATTTCCACTCCACCCACCCGCGGCTCTACGATTCGCCAATTATTTTTGAGTAATTTAAAAAAATAAAAAAAAAAACGAATAATTAAAATTTCCAGCCAACATTGCCATGGGGCCTGTCGGTCTGCTCATCTGCCCAACTGTCTTTCTGTCGGCTTCTCTGCTCGTCTATCCACCCATCCTCTCGGCTGTCCAACTGTCCGTCTGCTCGGAGGGCCTGCTCATTAAGCTGGTAATGAGTGAAAATTAGCATAGCTGTTAGAAATTAGCAGCAGCCATTGCAGGCGGTAAATCCTCCCCCTGCCACGCCCTCTACCTACCGCCTCCGGCCACTTTTCGCCCCGGCGGGCTGGAAATACTTTGCCCAAATTGATTTAGTGCAAAATTGTTGCTTTGAACTTTGGGAACCGCCAACACCTCGCCAAGCCCACATTCCCGGCCGGCAGCTTGGCTTTTTTTTATGGGATGGGGAAGAAAGTTTCTGTTCTCGGGATTCGTCGGGCCGTTGCCGCTGTCAGTCAGTCAATTTGTTTGAAATTGAAAGTTTAAGTCGATTTGCCAAAGACACTCATCTCCGAATCTTATTACTCGCAGCGCGAAACATCAGAGCGGCCAAAAAAGCAGGTCCTGGGTCCTCGGCAGGAAATTCAATTAGACGAACGGCAGCCACTGCCAAACGGGGTAGAGGCCGGCCGATCCACAGAATTGACAAGGATTTTTATGGTTCCCGTCGAATGGGCACGCTGAAATTGAAATCGAAGCCCGGCTGAATTATTTATTGAAAACACCCACAGGCCGCCTGGAAACTCAACGCGCTCGCTTTTCTTTTGGTTTTGAAGTTGCTGATGCTGTGGAATTTGTGGCCGTCGATTATTACAATTTTATTTGCGACCTTGTGCCTTCGGCAGGGTCCGTTGATGGCCGCCAGATTGACCGGCGGCGAGTTAACTTTTCGGGTTGCAGTTCCCTTGTTTTCGTAGGCCTTTTGGGGTTTTGGTTTTGTTGTTTTCTGTTTGGCTTTTTTTTGCTGGTCTGACTGGCTTTTGTGGCCGCTAAGTGCTTGTAACTTTGCCAGTCGGCGGCTGAATTTATAATTAACTTTTTGCCCAAGGTAAGTGGAATAAACAAGCCGCGGGGCATACCAAATGAGCTGGAGTCGGCAAAAATCATCTAAATGGAAAAAATCACAACAAATTTTCTCTATTCGCAGGGAGCAGGGCCCGCGATAAAAGCAGGGAGAAGGGGTAAGCAAATATAATTATTTGAGTTCCACAACGAAGCAGGAATTCTCTCTTGACAGATAGAGTGAAAAACATAGGCCAGGATTAATTGACAGCAAATCAACAGATTTCTAATTACAGCCAACAGGCCAAAAACCATGGAGACGAAGATCTTTTCTGGCAACATTGCTTGGGGACAGCGAATGTTGCCAAAGTCCAGCAACATGTTGACAAGAGCAAAAATATTAATTACTCGGACTTCGCTTGATTTCTCCACAATAATTATGTTTTTAGGGCTTAAAAGTCAATAATAAGTTAACCAAGGAACAAATAAATTAATTTATATTGTTTTAGAAGGATTTCATCATCAACAAGACCACCAAAGTTCTGGCAAACTCCCTGCCATTTTGTTGGTTTCGTAAACCTTTTGCGGGCTTTGGAATTTTCCGATAATTAATGAAAAAAGGCAGGGAATTTTGCACGTCATAAATTCAGAAAGGTTAAACTGACGGTTCGAATTTAAAGCATTTAAATTGCCGTACAAAAATAGCCCGCACCTGAAGCCTCGGCATCCATACAAATACGTTCTTTCGGTGAGAGTATGGCCGGCCAAACGGACCCTCCAACCGAGCGAAAGAAAAGCAAATAATAAAAAAACCTCAACAGAGAAAAAGCAACAACAAAAAGTAAATAATTAATGTCAATAAATAAATGCAAATTCAGACAGGCCGAGGACCACAAATGCTGGGGATTTCGCCTTTTTTTATTTGCCCCTCGGCTCACCCGGATAATCAGCATGAATAATTCCGATTCTAGTCGAGACCAAAAGACGCGCCCTTCGCCTGATTAACTCGGTCACTCGACTCTAATTGGTTTTTGAATTGGCCAAAGGCCGCCGAGGTGGAGGACCCAGCCGAGAACTGGACAAGGCGACGTGCCTGCCAAAATACAACGCCCACGCGGTTGTCTGAGCCAACGCCACGATGAGTGGGCAACGCGGCGTATGCGTGATTGTTGTTTATTGTCGTGTCGCCCGCCAAACCAAAATGACGACATTTTGACGCGCGAATTTTCCAATTACAATGCTCATAGTTATTTTTAAACTGCCTAAGACATTGGAAAACTATTTAGGCCCGCACTTTGTGAAGGACCGAGGCGTCCCCCCGGTTGCTTATCCCTCCCCAGGGCTCGGCCTTATTTCCCCATTACCCTGGCGACCTCCCACTTCCGCTTGGGGGCTTCTCGGCGACGTTGCCAATGCGCTTTTCGGGCCGTTTGTTGTTTTTTGGTTGTCGCCAGCCTAAGGCGTTTTTGGCGTTGGCCCCGCCACCCGCTCGGCTGCATTTTGATGTTGATTTATGGGAAAATAATCCTGTTGAGTTTTAGCATCAAGTGGCCGGCACATTTGCCGCCCAACTTGCCGCCCATCTGACAGGGTTTATAATATGAAATTTCTGCCAGAGGATCTCTCGCTGGCTGTCACGGCGGCGTGTTAAACGGCCATCATCTCAGCCTTGATATGCAATTTGCTTCAATGGCTGTGATTATGATGAGTGGCTGCAATTGCCAGGCCAAAAAGGAGCATGAAAATTTGCTCAGAAAGAGTGAACGGCAGGAAGAGAGCGAGGCAAAGACGCCAGAAATATTAAGCAGTTTTGCACGCACATTAAACGGGAAAATGTCTCTTGAAAACTATAAAAAAGGCTTAATCAGGAGGCAAATAAAGTTCTCCCGGGATGAGCTTTCCTTTCCGAACTTCGACTGGCGAATTTCCAAGCATTTCTAGAGCTCTTTCCAGGCTTTGAAAAAGCTCCTCCTAGGCCTTTAATAGTGGATATTTTGGGGGTCCCATTAGGGTCCCAGAAGTGCTGAGGCTTCTTGAAAGATTAACTACTCTCGATCAGAGGATTATTCTTCGTAGAGAATAGAATATTTTAGATTTCCAGCTGCTTAGTCAACTCCTGGAACTGCTGATCTGTCAGTTCGCCCAGCCCCGCAATCAGCAGTTCCAGATTGATTGGCCGTCCCCATCTCCGTCCTTCGAAAACCCGACCTACGCCACTTCCCAGCTGTCCATTTTCGGGCCTGTCATTCGTCCACAGAAGTGGGCTTAAATCAATAAAGCCCCATTGCTGGGGATCCCTTCTGGCATTTTAAAAGCGGCCATGTGGTTTGTTTTTTTATTTGGAATATTTTCATCTTTGGCCCGTCAAAGGCAAACTGAAATTGCAATGAAATTTTCCACATTTAATTCAATTTTCGTGGATAAGAAAAAAGACCACAAATTTTTAATTCACTTTAATTAAAAAGGCCCGCGGGCAATTGTCCTGGCCGTGTCCCTGCCACGACCAGCCGCATTTCGTTAATTAGAAGAAGTGCTCTCGGCACTTCTGGCCGTTTGTCAATCACCGGCAAAACGAACAGTCGGACCGCCAACCACAAAATGCGCCAAATTGTAGAGAAAATCACTGACAATCCAAACCCGCCTGGAAAATCTCCGAGGCGGTGACGTGGCGCGACTATTTCGGTGGCCATTGGTCGTCGATCCACCTGATTACCACTTCGGCCCCCGCCTAAAAATAGCAAAATTCGGACTACCCAGCCACCATTTTGGCCGACGCAAAGCGGACAGCGATGGGCGTCGCCTTATCGAGCTATCGAAATTGTATCCACTCTAGCGATGAGTTATCGGCGGGCAGGGTTGCCAGCCCCCCTCGGCTGGCCCGCTTGGCATTCTTTGGGGGACGATAAGCAAAAATTAATGGGATTGGTGTTGTTGACCTTCGGAAATCCCCGACTGGACAGATTTGTGGGAATTACTTTGTTGCCTGTTCTAATTTGTTTTAATCTCTTCCATAATTCAACAATAATTAAGCACCGAGCAATGCCATTTTTAATTATGACCGAATGCATTCCAACGAGCGCCGCTCGTCGGTCATCCACTCCGAAAAATTAAAACAACAAGAACAAAATTGGACAACTACAATACCTGAAATTTAGAAGAAGAAGAGGATTCTTTTTTTTTTTCAGAAATAAACATGGGGTAAAAATTTGATGGTCTAAATTTAAAACCGACGACTCATGGCTGGCAGTTGGGGAGAATACACAACACCCACGCAGTGGGCCGAGAATCTCACGGTATTTTCTTTATATATGCGCCGACACACATACGTGCATACGTACAGATGCTGGCTGATACATAACGGACTCCGAATTCGGAAATATTTTATGGAAATTTCGTGAACGCCGCCGCTCTGCGCTCTTCGGCATCGCGCGCATCGTTTATAAGCCACATACGCCCCGTGGTCCGGCATCAGTTTGGACTCGCCAAAGTTCTAGTGAGGATCACTTGCCTATCGCCCCCAAAAAACACTCAATAATCAAATATGTCTCTTGAACGTGCCGTTCGTGCCAAGGTGAATATAAAAGAAACAGATCGAAATTAAAGTGAAGTGGTTATAAAATCGGATTTGTTATTTCTTAGATTGCTGGCAAGCGCAATCCCGAGCAGGACAAGGAGGCCCAGGAATGGATTGAGGCCATTTTGGGCTCGAAATTCCCCGCCGGCGAGGCCTACGAGGATGTGCTCAAGGACGGCCAAGTCCTGTGCAACCTGATCAACAAACTGGCCCCCAACTCCGTGGCCAAGATCAACTCGTCCGGCGGACAGTTCAAGTTGATGGAGAACATCAACAACTTCCAGAAGGCCATCAAGGAGTACGGCGTCCCCGACATTGATGTCTTCCAGACCGTCGACCTCTACGAGAAGAAGGATATTGCCAATGTCACCAACACCATTTTCGCCCTCGGCCGTGCCGTAAGTTTCCCACAAACTTCCCATCCCCACAGGCGTTTTTATTTTTGTTTCCTTTCGACTCGGCAGACCTACAAGCACGACGACTTCAAGGGTCCCTTCCTGGGCCCCAAGCCCGCCGATGAGTGCAAGCGCGACTTCACCGAGGAGCAGCTGAAGGCCGGCCAGACCGTCATTGGCCTGCAGGCCGGCTCCAACAAGGGAGCCTCCCAGTCCGGCCAGAATCTGGGCGCCAGCCGCAAGATCCTGCTGGGCAAGTAAGCCGCCAGGACTTGATGCGCTCCTTTTTCTTTGTATGTTATTAAATATTCAACACACATACACAAACACCCACACACCCACACATGAACACAGAAAACTTTAAAGCCGCGCGCGGTGGCCGAGTGAAAAGATGGAAGGAATCGTCTGATTTAAATTAAGTATACATCTAAGTTTATTTATATACAATAAAAAAAAAACCAAAGAAATCCAATCGTTGCCGATTTTACGATCCGAATTCCCGATTCCAGCGTCGCGCAGCGATCGCCAGCGATTTGGCCTTCGGTTGCTTAGAATTTTCTGGTTTGTGTGAGGCTGTGAAATTTTTATTCATTTTCCACTGAATTTAGTTCCCCAACGTATAGAATTTATATAGAAATCTCTATATCGCCGATCTTACAGCGTGAATATGAAAATTTCCACTCTCAAGCGTGTCGAGGTCGCCTGTCAACGGAGGCGCACTTAAATCCACGCCCCTCTCCCCGTTGGCATCCAACATTTGTTTCATTTTGTTTACACAACTTTTTGGTCTTTTGTTGGCGAGGATTTCCTTTGTGGGTGCGACTGGCAGGTGCGTCGAAAACTTTGCTCACCCGTCGATCTTTTGGCGCTTCAAATTTAATTTTGGGTCCGTCTGGCTGTCTGGGTTTTTTTTCTTGTTAGTTTCCAATTTATTCTATTTTCTGGCGCAGCTTTGGCCAAATGTTCTGCCATAATTTCAAGATACATTTAACATTATTAATTTAAATTTATTTTGCCCTTTTATTTATGACCGCCGCCCGACGACAAACACAAGAAACTTTTCATATTTCACCCGGCGGGTTCGGCTGGATGGAAAGCGTATGGGATTCCTTAACTTTGTTTACATTGAATTTGGAATTCAAAATGGAAAGCAAGAGGCGGGGAAAGATTACCTCATCGGCTGGTCATAAAGTGAAATGGAAATTAATTCGCAATTTATTCGCTTGTAGGAAATGCCAATTCCACGATTTCTTATTGGGAGAAAATAAACCAAACAAGCAGTAAAAATTTAAACTTGACAATGAAAATGTTTGCTTGTTTTTTAATTTTTATTTTTATATGTTGGTCAAGATTCATAAGCTGTTTGCCGTCTATTTTCTTCGCATTTATTATGAACGGGGCTGGGTGTGATAAATAGGAAGTCATATATTCTTGTCTTTGAGATTAATTTATGCCATTCCACCCACAAAATTTTGCGTATTTTGATCGCCATTTTTAATTTAGGAATCATTATCAGGGATTTTGGGTATTACGGCTGAGGAAATTCAAAGAAAAAAAAAGGCAGAAGGGGAAGAAGAAAAAGACTTCTTTTGGGTTTTTTTTTTTTTAATGAGCGGTTCCTTGAGATCCTGCTTTTAACTTAAGATGGTATCTGAGCTAAAGACTTGAAATATAAACGTTAAATTCTTCAAATTTGAATATAACAAAAATCATTAATTTATTATGTTTACAAAACTCTTCCTTCCGAGTTTAAAATCCGAATCGATTTTATTTTGTTTTTTTTTTTTTTCTCCTTTAAATTTAACTTTTTATTTTTTTAAGCTATACTTATTTTAGACAACGAAACTCAGAAATAAACATAAAAAATCTAAAATAAGAAACCCAAAACATTTCCTTGGGCTTGCGAAAAGTTTGTTTGCTAAGCATTTGCATTGCCTACTTTGCGGCGGTTTGTTTAATGCTCCGGCGTGCGGGCACCTTAAAATCACAGCTCGTTGGAAAAATTGATTGATCGGCAGGTCGGCGGCGGTCTTCCGGCTGCCCGGCCAACTTTATGACATTGATTAATTTTTAATAAATCCTCTCACTGGCGGTTTGTCGTTTGGAACCAAAACACGCCAGCAGGTACAACGGCGCCAGAGTTGCTCCAAGCCGCTTGGCAGATGGGGCGCCGTTCAAATCGATTTGCATAAAATGCTGCAGTGACGCAGGATGCCCGGCCAAATCGGTTAATGAAATTCCCCATAAATACATAACAAGTAAGCCAGCCAACGCGCCCGATGAGAGCTGTCGTCGGGGCAGTGAATTATGCAGAAGCCATTCGGTTGATTTGTTGTCTTTGATGATGGCCAAGGATTGGGAGGTCGTTGGGCTGGCTGGCCACTGCAATTGCAGGGGAAGTTGGGAGAAAATGGAAATTCGCTGACGGCCATCAATTCTTAATGGCCCTTCACCTTCATCTTGGCAAACAATGGCAAACATAAAATAAAGGCGACGAACTTCAAATGAAATTAAAGTGGCGTCTGCGCCGTTTCCGGCGACCGATGAACTGCCACGTGGAGCTGCGAATGTCCTTTCGGTGGGCGGGTCTTGTTACCCAGCTCACGTCGAAGCATTAGTCCTGCGTTATAGATAATCTGATCAGAATCGTGCTGAATCCTTTTAGTTTGGTTTCCCATCCACGGCTGCCGTCGCCGCTGTCGCCGGTGGCTGTGCATTAAGTGGCATTTGGCGGCTTAGCTCGCCGGCTCTTTGTTTGTTTGTCTAGGCGTGTGCTGCTCTTGGCAGACTAACAAATTCCGCACATAACTCATACGCCCTGAGGCCCGGCGGGCGAACTGCCGCCGCCAATCAGCACACTCAATTTATGGGCAGCTAAGCGGCTTGAAAGGGTCAATTGAGCCAGACAACCACAGCTGGGATACCCTTTCCATGGGCTAAATGATGAGACAAATTGCAAATGACTACAGCCAATTGCGTATTTCGATTCTGTCGAGTAGATCGCAGATAGGAATTTGGCTTATCAGCCGCCGAGTCGCTAAATGCGGCTTACGAAATCCCCCAGCCGCCGCCGGAGAGGCGAAAGTGGCCGGCCAGAAATTGCGCAGCCCGTTTTTCAATTGAGATGATCGCTCTCGCTCTCTCTGGGCTCGGGTCGGTGGGTCTTTCTCTGAAATGCATAATCAGCCAGCGGCTGTGGTTGTTGTCTATCAGCGATGATTTGATGCTTTAATTGCATTTAAACCAAGCGTCATTTGCAGTCGAACGGCGGCGACCACCCCGACTATAAATAAAACAACAAGAATCTACTAAAAGGCGATAATTACAATTCGCCAGACGCGGGACGGGCGAGTTCATAAGAAAGCGTCGCCAGCCCAGCGAATGGCCAGTTCACTTCAGTGATTCGCAGCGCAAACAAGCAAATTTTTTGGCCATGCTCAAAATCTACTCGATTTCCTTGCTGGCCTTCACCCTCGTCCAGCTCAGCGGCACTCTGGCCAGGCCGAGCGATGATGTCAAAGTGCAGAAGGTCAGAAATTATCCCTGGTACAGCGGACCCACCACAAAAGACGGCCGCATTGTCCACGATGAGCTGCGGCGACTGCGGCGCCGCCCCATCGAGGATCCCGAGCCCGTGAGTCGACACGAGTCGCATCCTGCCACGCACGGCGATCATCCCGATGACTTGGCCCACCAGCGGGTCCATCATCATGCCCTGGCCAGCTTAGTGCGCGACAGGCGGCAGGCAGCCGAGGAGAACTCCTCGGAGCAGCAGGAGGAAGACGACGTCGAAGTCGAGCCGGAGGAGAGCGGCGAAAAAGAGCCTGAGAAGCAGCTCGACGACAGCCTGGAGAAGTCGCTGAAGGCAGCCAGCAACGAGGACTACGCCACCGGCTGTGAAGTCATGGAGATCGACTCCAATGAGGCTAACGAAACCACCTACGTGGAGTAGGCAACGGACGTCCCTTAGATTCTTAAGTTTACCTGCAGCATTTAGAAGAATAAAACCCGCCCGCCCGAAAGAGAAAATCAAACTTTCATCTTATCAGAGGGCGCCCCTGTCATTCTCGTGGAGTTGCCGTCCGCTTATCAAGACGACGGGCCTGTCAGCAGGCGCTGCCGGTTATCAAAGCCGGGTAAGCCAGCCAGCCAGGCCCACGATAAGGTGGCCCCTTTGGGGCCTCTTGTCAACTGCATTTCAGTCGCAATGTCAGCAAACAAATTGTACAAAATTTGCGGTTGACTGTTTCTGTGGCAGACCAGTTGAAAGTTCCATCGACTGACTCATGGCCTCGGAATTAAAAAAAGAATTCTCTAGCTTCCCTGGACCAAACTATCCCACTGAATGCAATAAAAAAGCCCGCACACCCGAAAGAAAAGAGCACGGCGAGTTCTCCTGGGCGCTGTGAGAACAAAAAGGCAAACTTCTCAGAATTCTTTCAGTCGGCCGAGTCAAGTGCAGTCGTGTGGAAGTGGCAGCGCGCCCGAGTTGCACTAAAAAAGCAGAAACCAGAATAATTATAAAAAATACAAAAAGTTTAAACGGTTTAAATTAGAAATTCCCTTCGATTTCTCATCTCCAAGTTGGTAGGCCATCCAAAACTTATCCTTATACTAAATTAACGATGTTCTTGCACTTTTCAAAATGCATTCGGCCATTGTGCAATGCGTCGATTGATTATATAAGTTGGAGAAAGCCAATTAGATGGCGAAAATCGCGCGGCGGCTGGTGGCCGCCTTCGGGTGACAGCGCGGAAGCAAAAACCGCAGCACGTGCGAATTGCCGGCTATTCGGCAAAAAATATACAATAATTATGGCGAATTTTATGTTTATATTTATTTTCTGGCAGACTTTTGACGAGAGCAGCCAATAGCAGCAGGCACAGTGGAACCGAACTGAGTAAAAATTGCTTAGGAATTTTGCATGAATTCAGTGAAGTTTATTTTGGGCTTTAAATTGGAGGAGGAATGTGTTTATTATTTATAAAAAGAGTGACAAATCAGTGAACAATTTTGAGATTTTAATATTCCTTTTAAGTTGCCTACAGAGAATCCGAAGAGAACGAAAAGTTAGTAAGTCGAAAGACTCGCCTTTAAAAATCTTTAAATCTCTATTTATTCTGAGAACTTTATTTATTTTTCGTGCTTTCTTTCAGCTAAGATAAAAGTCGTCAAATCTATAATTAAATCCAAAATTTATTTATAAAGATTATTTTAAATATTTAGCCTACATTTCGGATTTCTATAAACGCTTCAAGAATTTAGATTACCTTAAAAATTGACAACTATTAACAAAGCGGAATTTAGAGGGAAATTGAAAGGTTTAGGGCTGTTTTTATTATTGGAAAAGATTTGTAAGGCTTTAAAAATATAAAGAAAAAAATACAATCAATTTATTTAAGTCAAAGAGAATGCGAAAATATTTCCAAATTTTTTTAATTGGCTTTCTAGAAACTTCAAAGTCTGCCCTGAAAATAAAGGTTCTAAAATATATTCAGATTGACGGACTTTATGAGAGTATTTTATCCAGTGTTTCAATTAATAAATTACAACAAATTGTGCATTTAATTAATAGCAATTAAAATCTTTCTCTTTCCCTTTTCTGTCCACTGTGGGCGCTGCCAAAGTTTGGCAACTGTTGAAATTCGCTTGAAGTTTTTGTTGTTGTGGCAACAACAAAGTTGAGCACGCAGAACAACAGAAATTCTAATAGAAAGAGAAGTCCAAAAGACCGAGAGAAAGAGGGAGAGGACGAGAGTGCGAACGAAGAACGCCGTTTAAAAATAAACCGAGCAGCGGCAAAAAAGAGCCGCCAGCAGCAAAGCCAGCGAAGCGTTGGCCACGCTTTTGGTTGAAAGAGAAAACCCGTCAGCCCGGCTGCATATGAAAAACAAAAGAAAAGCGCGCCAATAAAAACATAAACAAACAAACAGAGAAGCCGACAAGAACAAGAGAAGAGGCCATCGACAGACTGCAATATGCCGGAGCAGTGGGGCCAACTCTGGTCGATGCCGGAGCCGAAGAAGAAGGCGCCGGTCATCAAGATGTCCTGCGGGATTGGCGACACCGACGGCTTCCCGGCCTTCGACGTCGACTCCGATGCCTACGACAGCAAGGACGACAGCAAGTGGGGCTTCCTCATCACCGGCGGCGCCGAGTTTCACATGCCGCTCACCGTCTTCCAGGTAAGCCCGCCCCAAGGACCTTTCTTATTGCCATGCCTCGTTGATTATGCATAGCCCGGAGGTAGGAGAGATTGGGACGTGGGACCCTTGCCAGCTGACAACTGCAGTTGCCGTCGTCGTCATTGTTAACAGCGAAAAGCAGGCGGCGGATTTGGGACCCGGCCAAGCAGTCAATTTTCAAAAAATCCTATGACGGAGGCGCCGCGCTCTAGATAACCCGCTGCCAGCACGCATTCAAAGTACACAGTATCTGCCAAAATATATAAGCCAATTTCTACATGGCATATAAGTGTCTGTTTTGTCGCTGGGCTATGCGGCGTATGAGCGACAATTGCTCGCCTGCTGACAGCCACGAGCGGCTGAATCGACTCGAGTGCATACACAATATTTGGGTTAGCCGTTTCCCCACTCTATAGACTTGTGTGTCCCGATGTCGGGCGACTTCTGACGTCCGTGCAGTTGTCTCACTAAACACAATTTGTATTTTATACGCAGAACAGTCGACGCCGCTGGCCGGACTATCGGGCATAGTTGACTGGAAGAGGCGCTCAATGACCTTTGGGGAATACCCATAAAAAAATAGCAATCATTCCTTTAAATAAGAAAGAAGATGATGGGGATTCTTATCTGAAAGAGAGAGAAGGGGAACAAATTTTGCAAAATCCGGAATCAAATTTGTTCACAGTTTTCTTTAATTTCTATCTTTAACTGTTACAAAGTTGAGATAGAATTAAAGATGCCTGGAATCAGGGTCTTATAAGGGAGTTTGAGTGGCTTATGATTAGAGACATAAAGAAGAAAGAACGAAGTAAGAGAAGTTGGTTTTTGGTTTCACGAAATTCAGGTCTCTTTAAATCGAACCCACACATTGCTTTCTTAAATCATAAGAAGACTTCTAATCTTTAAGATTTCTATATCTTCCGGCAGTTTGTAGGGTGTTTCTGTATTCTGCCTGGCGGTCTGTTGGCTTAGCAGAACCACAACCACTTTTTCTTGTGTTCTTTCGAAATAAAACAAAGCAGCTTCATAAATGATGCCCCCGGCAATGTGTGTGTGTGAGTGTGTGTGTGGGGCAGGCCATATACCCCGAGAGTATATGCACAGCTACTTTATATAGTAGGCAGTTGGGCTTTTTCCTGACGAGTTGGGCAAATCAATTGCGCGTCGACAGTCGGACAGTTGGTGTGGTTTTGGCCGACCAGAAAGCCAGTTGAATAGAAATCTAAACTCTCTGTGTTTCTCTTAGGTGACACCGAGTGGATTGGCTGATAAGGCGGGCGTACGTCTGGGCGATATTATCCTTGAAATCAACGAAGAGGACGCCACGCAGCTGACGTTGTCGCAGGCGCACGAGAAAATCAACGCCACACCGAAGAAGATTCACTTCCTGCTGAAAAAGTAGGTTCGCTCGCGTGAGTGTGTGAGTGTGTGTGTGCCCTACTGACTTATGCAATTCGATTTTCGTTGCCCAGCATGGAGGAGGAGGATCCCACGGGCATGTTCGAGCCCGGCGAGGAGAAGTCCATTGTGATGCGAATTCCCAAGCCGATGCCACCGCCGAGCGGTAAGTGCTCAAGTGCTCAAGTGTCTGTGTTTGTCCAGAGCATGAAATGTTAACCTTTGCCCCCTCCACACCCCTTCCCCAGCCATTCCCAGCATGCCGAAGCATTTGGAGTGTTGAGTTTTGGAGTTCGCGCGGGCCGAAGGGTTTCACTCACTTTTGTTCTCACCGTTATCTCTATTTGTAGACTTCACCCCGACCCCATTGCTTGGGTCACGTTGTTGGCATCCAATTATGTGGCAAGATCCACCCGAGCCGCCCAAGCCCAAGAAAAAGAAAACTAAGACCGAACTCGATGAGGCGGGCAACGAGGTGGTCATTGAGTTGAGCGAGGACGAGTCCTCGGACGAGGAGGAGAAGGTGATTGATTGAAATTCCATTTCATATTTCCACTTTCACTTGTTCAAATCTTTTCGGGGAAATGCCGGGCGGCAAAGTCTCCGTCGCCCAGGCCATTTCCCCTCTTCAGCCAACAACACTGACAAAAGCAATTCGCATTAACCCTTTGTTTCCTTTCTGCCTCTCTTCTCTTGCATCTGTCCAATTCCCCGCCCACCAAGGAGTTGCCGCACCATCGAATCATACGGAACATCCGCCGATTCTTTGCGGAGGTCGGCGACAATCAGGAGCTCCGCAGCAGCACCATTGAGAATATGCTGCTGGCCTTGCCCAGCGCCTCGAAGGCCAAGTGAGCGGGGTGCGGCTGGTCGTTGAGTTTAACCCACTAATGCCTGCATTACTCGAATGTTTTTTATCAACAATATTATTCATGTTCATGGTGTATTCTTAAGTTACTCGTTTAATAAAAAGTCTACAAGGATTTGATTTTAATTGCCGCGCGCAGGCCGCTTGGCTGCCCTTTCGATTGAGGCGCGGCTCATGGAAATGCAACGCAAGCTCACCGAAATAGCCGAGATCCCCAAGATCCTGTCCTCGACGCTGGCCACCGTCTCCCAGACCTTTGGCCGGCTCACCACTGCCGACTTGGAGGCAGCCTATGGTCCCCGAAAGTACTCCTATGACGAGGATGCCATCGACTTTGAACTGGCGGCCAAGACGTCGAGCAGCGAAGACGAGGAGGAGGACGATGAGGAGGAGGAGCTGGAGAGCGACATCGACGGCCTTGCCAATGAGAAACAATCAAAGCTGGTGAAGGATGTCACGCCAGAATCGGATTATGCATCGGAAGCCAATTACGCGGCAAATGAGGCAAGCGATGCTGACGACAACGACGAACAGCAGGATGAGCCAGAGGATGAGGATGTGGATGAGGCTGATGATGATGAGAGACGCCCTAATAATGCGGTTTTCTATATGAAACTGCCTGCAGTTGTTGTCAATCACGAGGAAATTGCGGCTGAGGTTGTGGCCTCCAGCGAGGCGCCTTCCACGTCGGAGGAGGACGAGGATGACAGCGATTTCTTGAGCACCACTTACACCTGGAATCTGCGCAATGTGCCCAGGCTACGTGTAAACGGTGCTGATGAATACGACGTGTACGATTTGACATTGAGACCCTCGCCCTTGCCGTCGCCGTCGCCGTCTGTGTCGGCTGATCTGCCGTTGTCAGCCCCACCAACGCCAGAGCCTCAGGTGGCAGGCAACGAAACTGTGGCTGACACTTTCAGGACATCGCCGTCACCGTCGCCGTCACCGTCAGAGTCTCCGCTTCCGGCTGCCCCAGCAGCTCTGGTGGCCCCCGTGGAGCCCGTCGCTTCCACTCACAAGGTAACTTACGCTCACTGTTGCCCTCCATATTGCGGCTCATTATGGGCTTGTGACGATTCTGTCTGTTTTAGTCGGTGCCTTTCAGGATGGATAACCTGGAGCGCTCCTGGCCCTGGGCGGACCGTGAGAAAATCATCTACAAGTGGGTATAAAATAGGATTTCGTTTAAACTCTGTCGATTCACTCTGTTTAATCAGGCAGTCCACTTGCCATCTGGTGCCCCGGCGACCCCTCGGACTGGTGGGCAAGCGCATTCAATTGCTGGCCAAGCAGAAGCCGTTCGCCGCCCCGGGGACGGAGTAGTTGGCGATTATTTGTATTTAATTGGTTTCTTTATTGTAGTGGCTCCTTTTCTATTCTCTTATTAAACTGCAAGTCTTTCAGCTTAAGCCGTCGACATTTGAACTTTTAATTGCGTTCACTTCGAAAACTCAACACTCAAATCTCCACAATTAACGCAGCACTTTTTACTCGGCAGAAGGCGGTTGGGAAAAGGGTTGCTTAGTGCAGCGGTGGCTCTTAACGACTTTGTAATTAAAACTTAGTGCACCACCCCGGAGAATGTCCTTTTCGGAATGGACCTAGTCAAATGCAAACGCTTAATTCACTTTGTGCCGTGCAGTGCAGTTCACCCGAAAAAACACAACCAAAGTCACTTAAAAGTTTCCACTTGCCATTCCAACGTCGTGTTGCACCCACTGAAGATTCAGCTGTTGCCTCGGAAGCTTTCAAGGCCCGCAGTCTAATGGTTTGTTCTACAAATTTGCTTAAAACGCCAGCGAGAGCGAAGCTCATTTTTCGGGTCAGCCCGAAAGCATGCCAAGATTTCTGGCGAGTGTAGCAGAATTCCGGGGAAAACTTCAAGCAGAAATAATACAAAAATTTAATTTCTGTTAGACGGATGAGAGGACAAATAATGGATAGAAAAATGTCATTGACAAGCGGATTTCGCAAGTTCTTCAATTTTCGCTGACGTCCACTCGACCATCTGCCGGATTGCTTCTTGCCCTCTCTCCACTCTCCATCTAAACCTGAATGCCCGACAAACTTTAATCTAAATTGCTTTGAACTCAGCCTTCAAATTCAACTTTAAATTAAACAAAAGTGATGTTGACTTAAAGTGTTCATTTGCTGGGTTTATTTTAATAAATTCTTTGCTGGGTTCGCTGCAATTTTAACATCTGTTCTGTCTGAAAGCTTGTAATGGATTTCCATAAAGAAAAGCAAAGCTCTAACGAGGCGCACATTTGAACAACCAGCCGGAAAGTATGCAAGGGCCATGCGCTTCCGTGGCAAACGAAGCGACCGGCAGATAAACGTTGATTGCTAAAAGAAAACTTGTACCAAAAACTTGCCATCACTGGCTTTCTGTTTTCGCACTCATTGGTAATTAGTGTCCTTGTTCAATCTTTATGCAGCGATCTTTATGGCCAACCCAGCATAAATAGCTATAAAAAGAAAGGCCTCTTTATGCTTTTCATAACTATAAAAAAGTGCAAATCTCCGGAGTGTATAAAAATACTCAAACGACTGCCCTGGTGCCCTCTTGATGGACAAATTCCATTGCACTTGGTCGGCTCTCTTGAGCCAACACACAAAGGAATGTTGCAAATTACCACACACACATCCGCACACTCACACATGAGGTTACAGCATCATTAAAATTGCTTAACAGGCCAACAAAGGCGGCCAACAACTGGCAGCCAAGTGACTAAAGTGACAGCCACAACAAATATTTTTCAATAAATGTCAACAAACGCCGTTGCCACGGCCCGGACGGCCGGCCACTCTTATGGCCTCTGTGCCCGCTCCCCGCCCCTCTCTCCCTAGTCAACCGAGACCCACCAAGGGCCACGTTCATTCAGCATTATGAGCGGTTGACGGCCAGGCCGTCAGGGCGTCAGGGCGGCCCGGAACTTATCATTCACCCACAATAGTTGGTCGGGCGGGGCGCCGGCCAACTGCTGGTGATGGCAGCTTGTTGGATTTATGGCACATTGAAAGTGTTTCGGGGGCCACAAAGGCTCGAGTGTGGGTCCTTCAAATGGCATTCATTAAATGTGTATGCGGCGCAATTAACGCAGTCAGGTTACACTTTTAAGGCGGTCCATAAACTCATTACGCCCAGCCATCCCGCCCGGCAGATAGACTCGCGGAAAAGGCGAAGGTATGCTAATTAGCTCGACTTCTGTTTACACTCGACCACAGTGGGACCACAGGCACAGTACTAAAGGAGCAAATTGAGGAGGACTCAGGCTGCGAGCTGAGAGCTGCGAGAGAGAGGAAATTCTTAAGGGAAACTTATACAGTTTTAGTTTAATTTGAAAAGAAGTAAAAGGCTTGGATATAAAACTGATGGGGCTTGGTTTTTTTACCTTAATAGAATTTAATCTGTCATTCGAAACTATAAAGTCGCTTCTTTATATTCTGATCTTGTACTCGCTTCTTTTATTTCCTTCTGTACCTTTAAGTTTTCAGCCTTCAGTCTAGAACAGTTTGGGATCAAAAGTTGGCCGTTAAATAATTCTTTTGGATGATAATTCAATCTGTAATTAATTCTGTGCTTCCAGTCCTTCCGCAGCATCTCCAGAACTCTCCAAAGTCTTTGAGCTGTGAGCTTTTCTTTAGTCCTCAGCTCGGGATAAATTCTTCTACCGATTTCCAATCGTCGCAGGCCACGGTGCCGCGTTTAGCGGAGTCGCACAATTTGCTGGCGTTAGCCAGAAGAAAAACAGCGGGGAGGCAGAGCCAAAGGAGACGGAACCGCAGGGTAAGTAAATTTGTTGCCCGCAGTTTACGACTCGTTAAAAGGGAACGTGTGGGACCATTAAAAAGCGAACTTGAATCGCGGCTGACTCAGCCGCCTCCTCCCTGCCCCAGCGCATTTGCATTCCCAACCATCGAAGTATCAACTTTTTCATTTGGTTTTATTTTGAAAATTTTAATACAGATGTTAAGCGTTCTTTTTGTTCATCGTGTGTGCTTCTCACGACAGCAACTGAGGCGACAACAGGATTCAATGGAAATAAAAAGAAAAACAAACATTTCAAAAAACCGACAGGGTGGGGGCATGAAAGCTTAGCTTAACACACACACACACATACACATACACACACACAGCACATCAAGTATCTGAGGGCATACATAGATTCCGCTATTGAGTTCCAAGCAATTACAACAAACAAACAGATGTGGCGATCCAATTTTGATATTTGATATCCGCACGGAAAATGAAAGATTCACACTCCAAATTTAGGACCCTTGAACCCTTTCTCGAGGAGCTGGTGACCTAGGCTATGAGATTTATGAGATGAGGATGGCTTAAAGGGCCTCGTCGGCCACCTGCTGGTCCTCCAAGGCCCGCGTGCTCTGCACAATGACCACGCCACTGGGCAGGCCGTTGTGGCTCTGCTCGGCGGCTGCAGCAGCCACGCTGTCTTCGTCTATTGTCGTCATCGAGGTGGGCTGGGCGGCGGAGGCGGCATCGCTTCCGCCGGCTGTCAGCGCCGTAGAAGCCTCCTCCATGAGCGGCTGTCGAATGCGCGAATTGTCGATGGTCTTGCGGCGCAGGAACTGCATTTTCTGGCGCAGCCCGCCCATGATATTGGAGGAGGCGGAGGAGGGGCCGGCGGCCGTCAGGCTGGTGTTGGCGGCTGCCAGGCTTTGGCTACGCAGACGCTGGCTCTGCTGGGAGTGGGCCGATGGCTGCTGCTGTTGGTGGGAGGCCCGCCGCTTGGCCGACAAGTCCTTTAGTCATACCTTCTCCTCGCCGGGCAGGGGGGGTCCGCAGCGCACGAACTACAATTAAAAGAACTGAGAATTTGCTATCATGATGGTAAGGCTGGCAACGGTGCGTTCTTCTGGGGGGATGTGGGAGTGGGTGTGGTTGGTGGGCTTATAAATTTCGGGGTGGCTACGTGAGAGGCTCGGTTAATTTGAGTTTAATTAAAGGCAAATAGGCCTAGTGTTTAATGTGATTGCTGGCCAATTCCTGTGGGCATTGCTGTGTGTATGTGTGTGTGCATTACTCATACGCTCCGTAACCCGAGGAAAGTAAGTACACAAAAGCTCAAAGCACATAAAAATCTTACCGAGACCTGAGTGGCTGTGTAGGAATTCGTACGTGGCCGATTGCTGAAGCACACCATTCGCCATTTCCTCTTGACTTGGGCAATCACCTCGCCGTTGAAGAAGCAGAACAACATGGCCACGCACAGACCCTGCAATGAGAGAAAGAAAATGAGAGAGCATCCGAATTATAGGCATTTTGGCATAAATAGATAATTTTGTTTATTTCAACGCCACGCACAATTTTCCCCAATTCATTCGGCCCTTTGCAATTTTCTCTTGCCGCTTGCTTTTATTACCAACGACAATTTCTGCTCGCAACGTGGTCCGAAACGCGGAGTTGGTTCAGGCGGATTAATGCCTCATTTTCTTGTCCTTGTCAAGGGCTTGTGGCGGAGGAGATGGGGAGGGAGACTGGGGCTGTTTGCCTTCGATTCGCACGCCTTTCGTATTGATAAAATTTGCTCACTCCTTGACTATTAATTCTTGGATTTCTTATTCACACCCGCACACAAACACCCGGGCATATTTACTGTGCATATAAATGAGCGGCGGTACTCGAAGTGATTGGCATGTTGACATATGGACGCTGGCAGTGTTGGTCAGCAGGAACAAACGAGAGTCACTGGCGAAAGAGTCACAGCAACAGCCAGTGATAATAAAAGGAAAGCAGGCCTCAATAAATAGCCACGAATTTGCCTAAATGGCTGAGCTAAGCTCTTGTCGATGCCTTAAAGAGAACGATGTGGAAAAAGCCTCTCGGCCTCATGAAGATGAAGTAATAGATTTATAATTAAGAGATTATATAGGCTAAATCGGACAGGAAGTCGTAAAGAACAATGACTTAAGCGCACTTCAGGCAAACATTTATCGATAAACTTAAATGCAACCTTTTGTGGTGAGACGCCGTGGGAACTTAGCCGGCATTCACTTAATTTCCGTTATTTAAATTAGAAAACATAAAGAAATAAAGATAGGTACATTTTAGAATGTCCTGTGGAGGATTCTAAATAACCTTTTGCTATGCCGGCCTAGAATGAGCCTGGGAGCCTTTAAACCCGAGAGAAATTCGCGGTGGTTTGAGGAGGAACTTTAATATTTGCTACCTGTGAAGCCCGTAATCTCTGCCGGTTAGAGAAACATTTCAGAAATGCAAATGCCGCTGGTCGGAGAGGAGGCTCTGCCGGCAGGCGAGTC
The DNA here is from genome assembly GCA_037075105.1 of Lissocephala sabroskyi. Lineage (NCBI taxonomy): Eukaryota > Metazoa > Arthropoda > Insecta > Diptera > Drosophilidae > Lissocephala > Lissocephala sabroskyi. The sequence goes on along the minus strand of JBAMCP010000075.1, from coordinate 52,546 downwards.
GACAATTCTCTCATTGGGCAAATAAAGCCAGCAAACAGCTTTCAGCCCAGCCGGCAATGCAGTCGACCAGCTGCCGGGCCTGGCTTGGCGGTGGTTTCCCCAAACTTCCCGTATATACCAACCGCTGGCATTATTTACTTTGTTATGCTTGTACTTTTTCTGGGTAGCTGCCTTAATTTTAATACCGCCGGGCAGCTGAGTCCACAGCTCTTTTGTTATTACTGGCAGTGAGCTTCCTGTTGTGTTGTTCGCACAGTCGTCCTCGGATTCTCTGTACTGGCAACATTGTGCTCGTTATTAGATGAGCTTTGTGGTCAGCATTCTGCGGTGGCAGGCGACTGTGCATTCATTAGTCAGTGCCAGGCTTTCAAGAGGAATGAGAATCGGTTTCGAAAAATTACAAGCTCATTACGAATATGAGAAACTTCTTGAGGTGGAGGGGGGAAAAGTCTTGATGAAATTAATTTGAGTAATTCAAGGCAAAAAGGAAAGTCGCGCAAAGCCCAAAAGTTGAGTGTGAAGATTTCCTAGATTTTCTGCGGTTCTGGGGACGAACTTTTAATTCGGTTTTGTGAAGAAAGTTGCCGGCATCAAACTCAAGGAAAATGTGTTGAATATTTGCGAGAATTATTTCCCCTTTGTTGCCCTGCCACAAAGCCGGGCGACCGACCGAGCAACGACGCAAAGCAGACGAATAGAAAAAAAAAACCCAAGAAGTGCTTTATTAAAATTCCAAGCTGGAATTTTTTATTTTCTTGTTTTATCTCGGCTCCTTCAAATTAAAAGCTGAATTGAATTCAACTCGCGGCCACGAATGCAGTCCCTGAAACTCAAATAAAAATTCCCATTTGCTCTCGCTTACTTATTTTCCATTGTGCCGGGGCATAGAAGTCCCCGACTCGGTCTATCAGACGAGTGCAGCGTGCAGGACCACAAGCAGCCATGGAAAGGACATGTCAGCCTCAAGCGGCTGGCCGACCTTTCGATGGCTGCGATGCTGAGGCTTCAAATGCAGAAGTTTTTCCTTTATGAATTTTCCATTTGCGGTCTTGTAGGCTTTCGTTGTGCTTTAATGCATTTTATATTGAAATCATTTGCCAGATTTTATGGACCTCCCCGGGGCGTGGGCGAGGCGGCTCTGGGGAATTGAAAACTTTTTCACTTAGCTGACTTGACAGGCAAATTCTCAAGGCAGCTGAGATTTAAAGTCGCTTACCAGGACCCAGAAAGGGGGCTGAATGCAGAAGGAGCAGTGCGGGTGAACAGGACATTTAGTACCCTTGGGGATTTGTAGTCGTGTGAGAGTTTACGGCACATAAAACAAAATTATTTCAAATGCAGTTCGCCTTTCTCTACCACCGCCCCGCCCAACCGCAAAATACACAATTTTATATTCATGCAGGAACCGCAAACAACCGCGGTCAGGATTTGTCGTGTTTCCTTTCTTCCCGTCTTGGAAATTTCTTTATTTATACCCTGCAAATAATTCCAGGAACATTAGCTTAACCGAAAGGGAACTGCAGTTTTTCGGCTTTGCTAGGAACTAAAAGTCTCTTTAATCCTATCTTTAAAATTAGCTTGAAAAACTTCAAAATCTCTGCCCTCCTTTCTTGATTAGTGCACTCAGTCGTCGGTGCTTTGAGGCCCTCACCATCCTTGTTTTCATTTACTTAAGTTTCCGCATGAAGAGGAAGATATGTATAAATTTGTATGATGGCTGAGTTGGTGGTGCATTTAATGCTTGGCTGGGTATTTATGCTTTTGTTTTGGTGTGTAAATTTCGTGGTGAACATTGCAAGTAAAAATATGTGGAAAGCCATTCGGTTTCCACTCAAGTGAAGACAACTTTTGGGGCAAACGAGATGAAAGTCGGCGCCAGAAAATTAGCTTAAAAAGGGCGTTAAGGAAGCGAGCGATGCTGGGGAAATTCTATGCCATTATCGAGAATGCCGGCGGCATTAAAACGGACGAGGGCGCGTGTGTGATTGGCATGTTAATAATTTGAGCCATTGACATGATTGGCATAATAATTGAAAGAGCCTCGGGCGACTATTTTCGGGCGTAATGAGATCAGCCAGGAAATTCCATTACTGGCAAAAGGACGCTCGCCGCTGGCCGGCTTTTTAAAACTGTCCGACAATTAATTCGACCCGACAAACATTTTTTTATTTATACATTGATAAGAGTCCTCTGGAGTGTGAGGCGCATAAACAATTTCAAAAACAGGACCCTTGACGTCGATTGTACTCACTTGGAAGGAGGCCGTGAATGCCGAGATTACCGCGTAGGTGTTCTCCCAAGGATGTCCGGGATCGGGGCGAAACGGCGTCACGATGTATTGGAGCCCCAGCAGCGGCACCAGGAGCAACGTGGCCCTGCAAGGAATAACGATAATGGAAAGTTCGTTGGTGGGTTCGTTTAAAATGCAGCCCAGCGCGGCGTATGCGTAATTTTAAATTTAAATGCCGGAAAACTTCGCACGAAACAGGGAATATTGAAAGCCTGCGTTGCCGAGTGTCCGTGCGTGCTTGAGTGTCTGTCTGTTTGTGTGGCAGTCAAATAAAATGAATATAATTACGCATACGCCCCGAGGGTCTGTGGCTGCGACTACTTTTCAAATTGTTTTTTCCTGTTATCGCAATCCACTTCGTTTTGTTTCCATTTCGCCGGCCGTACTCACCGAAAGGCCTGCAGCACCGTGCGGGAGGGACCGCAGCTGCCCTGGATGCTCGCCGGGGCATTCAGCTTCAGCAGCACCACGCGCACAATGTTGCACAAGAAGAGCAAATTGAGGAACATCGAAATGCAGACGGGCACAATCAGGATCTTGTCATAGTCGGTGGGATTCATCCAGCAGCTGGCACACATAAAATAAACCTATTAATTGTTGTGTGTTGTGGGGTCAACTCGATTCTTACTGTAGGTTTTGATCGGCTGTGCCGTTGAGGCCGTGGGCCAGGCCGTAAATAAGAATGACAATGCCCGGCGAGCCCCAGCCGAAGGCAATCAGCCATTTGACCAGCTTCTTCTCCGAAATGAACGCGGACACCAGCACCGTGTGCAAATAGAAGCCCTCGCACAGCATCCACGAGTAGTTGGAGAGCAGGAAATAATGCAGGATAATATGCAGCGCCACGCAAGAAGACTGAGTGCAGGGCAAGTCAGTTGGTTAGCCGACAAATTGGCAATTTATGATTCACTTACCGGACTCGCCTGCAGCAGATCCGTGTCGGGCCAGACCACCAGGTACCACACCAGCCACAGCGAATTGTTGGCGGCAAACGAAGTGAACAGGTTCATGTGTAGAGTGATGCGGGCGCACTTCAAGGATCTGCGGGTATACCAAGTGTTAGGGGAATAGAAAAGTGATCTGTCCTGCTCCTCGTCAGCTGATCGTAATTAATAGTTTTCACATCTTTGGAAGAGGTCTCCTAATGACCTTATATCAAAAGTTGGCTACCCTTTCGGATCATAAAACTTGACTACTCTACCCACTCTAAGAAATCGACTACCCTGCCAACAGAGCTGCTCTTCGGGCTATCGATACTCGCGAATTGAAAAGATCGATTTGGCGGTTGTTTTAGCGGTTTTAATTTGCACTGATGTGCACTTTGAGTTGACCCTGCTGCACTTAAGGCCTGGCTAATTAAATTTCAGTGGCAGTGCGCGCCCACCATTTGAACTTTGATCAGCAAAATTGATGAACTCAACCAGTCGACTGAGCTTGGCCTAAAAGGCTGACACGGCCATGCGGCCCACCTGTCCGGCCGACCAGGCTAATGAGATGGCCAGTGGCCTGGAGGCAGCTGTCAAAGCAGGCGATTTAAATTGCCTGTGAGGTCAAATGACAGAACAAGAGAACTGCAGTTCGTTAGGTCACCGGCGTGGGGGCCGCAAAATTTGCTTAGTCCATGCAATTTTCGCCCACAGTACCGAGAGCGAAACAGAGAAGGACATTGGATTCCGCATCACTTGAATACGCTTTAATTTCACTTAGACAGCCGGGCACGTAGGCGGGCATTGTCAGGTTTATGTGGTGGGGAAGGTTCGGGATTTTCGGGGGTTCGGGTAACTAATTGCGCTCCAGGCAAGTGGAAATTAATCGATATCCTGACCGACATTTACAATCTAGTTGACGTCGATTGCCAAACCATAAAGAGCAGCTGGCATTTCAATTTGCAAACAAAAAAGAAGCAGAAGTCCAATAAAAGGAAGCGCAGACTGTATTTTCTCATTTCCCCAATTACGTCGGTCGATTGAACAGCGAACTGAACGGTCGACCTCCCGGGGACCGATTTACTCACTTGAAGTAGCCGAGAATGGCGAGCGAGAGTAGAATTGCCAGCAAGGAGATCCCATAACCCGCCTCATAGATCAGGTTGACTTTGTGTTTGATCTGCAACGAAAAACCAAAGAGAGTGCTAAATTTCCCAAGGACTTCGCTGCCGCCTTTCCTCTACTCACCTCCAAGTCGTCGATGTTCACGCAGGTTGTGTAATTTGACCAGGTCCGGTTGGTCTGAGGATGCCTAAACCATTCGCCGGCAAGGTCGCAATCCTTGTGAGCATATCCTGCGGAAATCGAATTGGCGAAATCAAATTCATTGAACTCAAATTAAATGGTCAACCAGATTTCCACCCAATTAAGAATGGTGGCGAAAAAGATGAGACCGTGTGTCCTTCACGATCCTTTAAAGTTTTCGCCGCGTGTTCGTGCAGCTGCAGTTGCAATGCGGAAATTCTAGACTTTTATGGGCCAATGACACGCGAGACCTGATGTCCTGTCGGTCAGTGGACAGCACGTTCGCAGGTCGTAAGTCAAAGGGAAATCACGTATACGCTGTGCTGCCGCAGGGGAGGAGATAAGTGGCCACACCACACACACACACACATGGAAACACACACGCGTACGTGAAAAGAGGAAATCACGTGGGGCGGCGTGGCACATCCGCCAACCGGAAGTGCCATAAAAGTTAATGGCGGCGCAAGGCAAAGCACATAATCTTGTACAAGCTGACGAAGGCGCAACACGGTGCGGGTAGCGGGTGGCGTGGGGGGCGTGGCAAACTGCCATAAGCCAAATGTAGTGAAAGAAACATTTGCTCTATTTTCCTTGTAATTTTTTTCGGCGCTTGAACTTCCCTCGACCAAACAATCGGGGGCAAAAGCCAAAGGAAAAGCAAAATAAAAGTAGCAAGCGGGAAAATAAAGAAAAAAACGATAATCGAAAAGTAAAAGTGTCGTCGAACTTGTGTGCCAATTTCGCGCTCCTTTCGTCCGTGCGACTTTTGCCGCCAAAGGCGAACACTTTGTCAAGCTTCCTTCGGGCGTGGCGTGTCCTGCGGACGCGGATGGCAGTTTCGTTTAATCGACGAAATCGACACTGGGCATCTGTCCGCCCTCGCGGCTAACCCCACCGGCGCGACATGAATGATTTATGTGCCAGGAATTTATGAGTGCTGTTTGCATATGCAGAAAAAATAAAAATTCCGGCTGGCTGACTTCCATTTCACCCGTTATTCAATTTGCGCATGAAGTTTGCATAATTAATTGCTTGCCAGCCACGTCGTCGTTTCGGCGGCTGTTGTTATTGTCAGTAATGCGTGATAAACCAACAAAGAGTTTACGAGTCTACCCGGGATGGGTTGCTGTTAGCTAATTCATGGGCCGAAACTGTTGACTAAATGGATATAAATTGTTGGCCATTAACAACCCTCGGCCGATTGGCCAGGCTAATAGACCGAGCTGGTATGCGTGTGTGTGCGTCCGGTGTGTATTGTCCTTCGGAAGTCTTGTGGTTTTGTGTTTTTGATGGCGCATTTAAAAACTTTTCCGGTGCGGCGACCACAACCCAAATCTCCTCTTTAAAGTTTGCCAATTTAATTCGGCCAACCAAAAATATGCAAGGAAAATGCCTTTTGCTTCCCTATAACTGCGCGTGGCGTCGGTTCCCTCAAAGGCTTAATTTCGTATAAGAAACATTAAAGGCAGTGAATCCTTCCCGCCCCGTCCTGCGGGTGACAATAATGGCCGAAATCAAAGCCAAAATAACATGTTTCCAATTGATTTGGCCGCCGCCCCGAGGCAATTTCATAACGAGCCCAGTGCGACAAGGGTTGGCAAGACGGCCATGGCAAGTGCCATAAATACCATAAATTCTGGGCCAGATAAGAGGCTCGTATCAGGGCAATGATATGGGACAGTAGGGCCAATTAGGCGACACACGCCAGGCCCATCTTATGGGCCGGAGGCTGGCCGGCAACCGCTTCATTAGTCGGCCATTTTGATGATGAATATTTCCGTTTCCGTTGGTCGTGACATTCGGCTGCCGCCACGTTTAATAGACTTGCTGACTGTTAATTTTATTTGCCTTATCCGCACGCTTATTTAATTGTCCTCGTGCCAAGCGCAGATGGGGAAGTCGGCATTTTTTTCCTGCCCTTTAATTCGATTTCGCAATTTCGACTTACTTGTTGGATCAAAGCCGGTGATGAAGTCGGGGCACTGCTCGTAGGCGGATGTGCCGGCTGGTGTGTCCGGCCAGCAGAGCCACCCGTCGAAGGTTCCCGGACAGAATTTCTCTGGGGAAAAACAAGACACTCACATGAGCCGCCAGTTGTCGCCTCATTTGTATGCAGTCGCCTACCTGAGACCATGTGGCTGGAGCTGTTCAAGCGGGCAACACAGGCGGCTCTTAGCCCATCCAAATCGGGGCCACTTTCGGCCGCACTTTCGCCAGCCGTTGCCGTGATGGCTGTGTCATTGGCGCTGGTCTCGCTCATTGCGGTGGAGGGAGCGTAGAAAGAGCTGAAACGAGAAAAGCGGCTACAATCAGTGAGTGCAATTATTCTCGTGCTTTTAATGCCCAACAAAATGGCCGCCCCGCTCTCTAACTTGAATGTATTTGCATTCATTTTGATTGCTTTTTTTGGGGGGTCCTGGGGAAGCGAAGTTTATGCGTCTGTGTTGGGAAATCTGGCTGCGGGCTGCTGGCCATGTGTGGGTGTGATTTTAAGTGCGAATGGGTGTCTGTGTGGTTGGTGTCGGTGGCACGCTTCATTGCATTCACATATGTGAAATTCGTGTTGTGAGTTTTCCAGTTCGTTTGAGCCGAAAGTTAATTGGTTTTCCCATTCGGCTGGGCCACGAGGTCACCCGTCTGGGTATTTTGCGAATTCCTTGCCTTGTATTCGTTGCATTCATCAGCCATTTACAGCATTTTTATACGCTTATTTTACGAGAGAATGCAATTTAAAACCAGCGCTCCTAAAGTAGGCAGCGATTTTTTATAAACGCCACTGACGTTGGCTGTGAATAAACACAGAAAAAGAAATCCTTCAGCTTGAACGAATGTCGTTTGCGATTCTTGAAAGTGCTCAATATTTTATAAATATCATTTTATTCCGATTTGGTTTGAGGCTGAAGTGGATTTGTGGTCGGATTTCAATCGAAATGAATATTCTGGCCGGTGGTCAACCATCTGCTGGTTTGCTCAAGAACTGAATATTTGCATTTATCAATTTCAATATTCAACCGAACAAAACAAACACATGAAAGATAACCCGATGCACTCACCTCAACCGAAATCGATAAACTGCCAGCCCGGTTATTCACACCCCCCCAGCAACCCCTTTGTATTGACCACAAAAACCGTAGATTTATAGCTTGAAAGCAAGCCAAAATCGAGCGGTCATGCAGAAGGTAAAGGGATTACCGAGGCGCTGCAAGAATGACTGCTGCCGTCGGATTGCGGGGCACTTGCATCTGTCAACATGTGTGCTCGCTGGCTGTTCCTAACCCACTAGTCTTATCGCTTCGGCAAAGTGCTGCAAGCACTTAATGCACTTGAATCAACAGCCAAGCCAGTGGACTCCTTCGCCCCCGTCACGGGCACTGGAGCAGCCAAGGGGAATCGAATAAAACTGCATGCACGGCAATGAAATAGCGATGGGTGGCGCTTGGCGCTGATGCTGTGCATTTGTATGCATTGTGTACTTAGCATAAATAAAACCTCCAGCGCTCAGCGTTCTGCGTTTAACTTTCGGCTTCAACTTTCTCTGGGTGAGGAGCCGGGACGGAGGGCAGGACTGGTAATCATGAAAGTTTTATGCTTAACCACAAAATCGCTGAGCCCCAATTACGGTTAAGCTGAGCGCCAGAATTTGGCTATGAACTGGTCAGAGGCCAACTAAACCGACAGGCGGATGGGCAAACTGACGGACGGTTTGTCTAATCGCCTGTGCATTGGCGCTTCTGGCAGCTTCGCTGGTTGTCGTTCAATTTGAATAGCCACTTAAATTTTATGCTGCTGCTGGTTGACACAAGCTTGCCATCCATCAAGGCGGCCCAGCCGAGGGGGCTTAGCGTGGTCTCGCTGGGCTTGGGTGGCTTCCCTAGCGCCCTGCAGGCCAATTTCGTAGCATACTTTTCAGTTGGCCAACTTCGGGTGGAAAGTTGAGCGACTCTTGGAGTTGCCTGAGCGTTAACCACCAGCATGTGTGCGTGTGTGGTGTGTGGTGGGGGTTGATAATAAAAATATTTTTACGACTGAGCGACATTCGCACACACCCGAATCGCCGGCAATAACAGAAATTAGCAATAAAATGCCAGAGAAACGCAAGGACGACGACACGAAAGTGCAAGTGTGCTCGAAAAGTGAAAGTAAATCGATGAATGGCGGGATTCGTGGACAGAGAAACAGGCCAACTGCTTAAATTAGCGATTCGTCCCGCACAGCCATTACTTCCCTGGCGGCGGGTCGCTAATGTCGCCTTGGCATTTGGCAAGACGACGCCTCGTAAATTGCATTTGATAAAAGAAGGCAAAGGCCAATAAAAACGCCAAGAACGCATAAAACGCTAAACGTGTTTCGCTTCTAATAAGAAGGTGGCAAGCACCTAGCGTGGGACGATAACAAAATCGACTGCCAAGCGAATTGGTAATTGGAACGGTCGCTTGTGGTCTCTGCGGGCCTTCCCCAAACAATCACAACTCATTGAACAATCACAACTCCTTTTATCCGGGCCGGCGATTGGTGGACTCAATCCCCGGCGCTTAGATGATTTTGTTTATCGAACTGAGCTCCGCTTTCCGCACGTAACAAAGTGAAAAACTTTCATTTTGTTTCTGTGGATTTTTTCATGGCCCACACGCCGAACGCGGCTCCGATTTCAGCGGGGAATAAGCCTTGTCACATCAACCAGCAGATGCTCTTTTTAGAAAGAGTCTTAAGGTGCCAATGGACCATCAAAAGAGACCAATAAATACTCTTCTTCCTGAATACTTTTTTGGGTTGAAGGGCCCTCCGAAAAGAGTATCCCATCGAGAATCCATCGGCCCGTTTGATTGGACGGGATATGAGAAATAAAAGAAAATCAAAACCCCAACCAACCAACTCTTCGGCGAGGCGTTCTCGGCTGACAGCACGTGATGTATGCGTAATGAAAAGCGTTGTCAGACCGATGATTTCATTTTGAAACCCACCCCAGCGAATCGCTCTCCCTTTCGCCTTTGTCGACGGTTGTTTTGTGCGTTGTCGCTTCGTTGGTTTTGCATATTTCACAACTTTCGAATGCGATCCGTTGGGCAGATGAACTGACTGCGCCGGCCGGATTTGTTTTCCCATCGATATTTGTTTGGGAATAGAAAATATTTGCTATTCTTTATGGAAATTTTTCATAAATAAATCAACGGAATAAATTTAAAGTTTTTCCCTTGCCCATCATCAACTATTCATATTTCATATTCTCCCGCATTTTGCATTCTTTCCCTCGGCTACACTTAAAGGCTTTTAGGCTGATTTATGTGCCCCATCATTGGCCTCTTCGGTTGGGGCTACAAATGTTTCCCGGACACAAACACATAAAGCGGAAAATCGACCATGTGCCCGGCAATTAACACTTCCATTAAAATCCGAATCACAAAAAGGCCTTCAACATTTTTTATTCGCCAATCAACCAAACCAACGCCTAAATATAAAACGCTCGATTAAAAGCAAAGCGATTTGGTTAAATTTCTCTTGCGGTCTTACAGTGGGTAAAAATCTGCTGAAACTGTAGTTGAATTGAAATCTTCAAAGTGGTTGTTAGTTTCAGAAGAGAGTTCTTTAAACTTGGGTAAAAATATTCAATGGAATTCAAGGAGAAGTTTGTTTGAGTTTCTGATTTATTTCTAAGAGGGAAGTTAAAAAGCCGGTGACAATTCTGGTTAGATTGTTCGCTTTAGATGCGAAGGAGTTTGACTTGTGGAGGTTATAAAATTAATACAAATCTTGAAGTAATGAACTTCATTCTACTTATAAAGAATATAAAAATGGAACCCAATTTTATCTCGTAAGTTCAACGTTCGCCACCTTTAAATAAATGCACTTTAGCTTCATTTGATCTCCGGATAGGGACATAAAAATTAATTTTCTCTGCTTCTAATTTAATTTTTCCCATCTTCAATCTGCGCTACCCAGGGAGATAAATGTTCTGTCCAGTGTGCTTGGGTGCCTGATATTTTATGCATTAATAAATATTTACCCTGCCATTTACAGTTTCGAGAATGTTTACGAGCGCCGCTTCTGTTGTTTCTGTCAAATCGATGGATTTTTTTATTCAATTTTCCTTTTCATGTGGTCCGGCGGGCTGTCGTTAAGTTTTGATAACACAGCTGGCATTTTATGCGGGGCTATGAGGATTTTGAGGACGTCTTCAATTGCCCGCAAATCATCTACGAAAAACGAACTGACAGCCATCGATCGGCCGCATACGCCATGTGGGACAGGCTGTCATTTGATTTGCCACCAAATTTAATACATGTCATTTATGCAAATGGAGAGCATAAACCCGCCACGACATTTGTTCGAGTTGCAATTTAAGACAACTTTCTGGTTGATTTAACGCTTTAAAGTGCCAAGAAGCGGAGCTCATTTTTCACCCACCGGAAGGAAGGAGCCGCCGACGACGACCCTCGTCGACCCTCGGATCCTCGAGCGTATTTAAGCCCGCCAACAAGCCCCCAGCGGGCTTATGGATTATGGATGATGAGAGGCATAAATATGCGAGGCCCCTCGAAAGGAGACCGGAAAAGGCGCAGGATAAATTGATAAAAAAAATCCGATTTTATTGTTGCCGCTGCCCCCGATCGTATGGGAGGGCAGGCAGGCGTAAAAAATACCGCCCTGAAATCTTAATAAAAAGCCAAACCGGCTGGCGCCCCGAAAGGATTTTTGCATAAGCCCAAACACAAAGCGCACCCACGTCCAGCCGGGCCCAGGCCAATCGACTAACAATGTAAATCACACAGTTCCCGCCGCTAAGATGGCGACGGAGGCTCATTAAAATGCAAACGAAGTAACAAAGCAACTCAAGGATATGCGCTAAGGTAACTGCCTCGGGCCCACCGGCCCAGACAAAGGCAGACAGCAGGCGACACTTTGTGGTCATTTGGCCGGACAGCCTGCAGCTGTTGAAGGGAACAGACGGCTCTGCTTTCAGCGAGGTGCGACATTTCCTACATTAGTGGCTCTATTTTCCATACGCCGAGTGGGCCCAAGGATAAGCCGACGCCCTGGCCGCTTGCCCCAAATGAAATACGTGCCACACGTGATAAATGTTTGGTGTGCTCACACGCACATCTTGTCCGGGGCGTTGTTGGCTCGGTTGTGGCAATTGCACAATTTGTTCTTTGGGAACATGGAAAAATTTGCATTTTCCTAGCGACGCGGCGGCTGCTTGTTGATTTGTCTGTTTGCTTTTTGGCCCAGCTGTTTGTTCTTTTAAATGTCTTGTGGTGTGCAGCATCGCCCCCACCGCCGGCTCGTATCCTTTTCAAAAGTGTGACACTTTTAGCAAAAAGCACCCGGGCCCCGCCCACATTGCCACCCAATGAGCCGCCCCCGCCTGCGTTGCCTTAGCCTCCTTTTCCTTGGCTACGTGGAATTCCGTTGTTTTGTTTAACTTTGTCATTTGGCGTGTTTTTTTCGTCCTGCAGCTAAGTGAAATTCTACAAGACCCAAACGATTCTGCTTTGAAGTGAGCCCCCCGGAAAATCCTTCGCCGGCGGTCCGACCGGGTGTTTATTTTTATCCGCTTAAGCAGACACCTCAATGTAAATAATTTCGAGCTTAGAAGGCAGAAGCCACAGAAAATGGAACTCAAATCTGAATTTCACCAGAACACGGAAATTGGATGAGACTTGCAAAGACCCAACAAAAATCGATTGAAAGCCGACCGACAATTCGGGTGGTTGAAAAGCTTTAAAGTGTCCCCCGAAAATTTATGAAATTCCCTTTCAAACGAATCATTTAAAATTCCCTATAAAGTGAGCAATTATTAGGAATTTCCTGGGAATTCCTTGGGCTCCCTTCGAGGCTTCTTTAATTAACAGGAATTACATTTTGTTTATTTGAATTCCGTTCCCCGGCGAGGGCTCTGGGGGCGTTTGATTTTTTTCCCACAACTACCAATGGAAGAAATTTTCATTTCGAGTTGTGTTTTCTTTCAATTTATTTGATTCCGTGCACTTCATTTTGGCGCGAGGCACGTGCGTTCCCCACTTCCGATTTTGGGTCCGGCAGCCGCCGCCGCCCATTCGTATCAATAACGGGGCGTGGCGTGGCCCACTATCAGCAATTTGCCGCACGTTTCAGTGAATTTTGTTTAAAATTTGTTTACAATCGACTTCACAGGCCACAGCCCGCCTGTAGTTCGACCGCCAAGTCAACAAGACCAGCGCCGAGTTCTGATCCCTTCTCAGCCAGTCAACCAGTCAGCGGGTCAAACGACCCTAACCCGCGCCCGGCAGTGTGTGTGTGTGTGAGAGTGTGTGTGTGCGTGTGTTTGTCAATGGGGAACTGTGCATTTTCATATCTCATTTCGTTTTCAGTTTCATTTGCCAGCTCGTCTGGCGCGTCTATTGAGCTCGGCAGCTCACAATTGCGGCCATTCATATGGAAAGTGGGCGGGCTGCGGGTGGGAGGAGGCGAGCGGCCTGTCCAGCAATTTCCTTTAGCAATAATGAAGTGTTGGGGCTTATTTTTTTTTTTATGCTGCCCGACTAGTTAGGCTCGCCAATGGCTCTCGGCTGGACGAACAAAAGACCGCCAGCTGTCGTTCAATAAATTTCAATGCTCGAGATTCTTTAAATATGCGTTACCCTTTCATTGAGAGTGGGAACGGGTATATTGGATTTCGGGTATGAGAGCGAGAAGAATTTCTCGGGTGAGGAGGAGGAAAATGGAGAATATCAAAAGTCAGGGATCGCCAGTTTGTCGAAGCTGCTGAGCTGCCCATTAAGCACCTGAGATGGCTTAAGATTGCTAGTGCTCAATTAATGTATTACTAATTAATCATCTCTCAGTGTCTACAATTTTCTCGTTTATAGGGTCTAAAGTTATTTAATGAAAGGGTTACTAAGAGGTCAATTGGCTCGGCGGTTGCATTCCGAATCTAACAGACTTTGGATTCCTAAACTTGCATCCAATTATAAGACTAGATTTTATTATAAATTCTGATATTGCGGCAATATATTCAGGGCACAATATAGGACACAAATTAATATTATTAGTTAATTTTAACTTAGAATTAATTGCAGGGTACAAAAACTTGGAAACCAGAACAACAAAGCCATCGGGCAGGTGGACAAAAATTGCTTGAACATTTTTTCATTAAAGTCACCTTATAATTATAATTTTTATCCGTATTCAAACAGAGTTTTGGAGGCTTTTGGAAAACCACACAAAGTTTCCCTGAGTTTTTACCAAAATCAAACCCTAGAAAGAGTATTGGTCTGTCGGTGTTTTGGCAGCCTCTTGTGGGTCTTTTGTGTGTTCGTGATTGACGCTTTGTCGGCTGCCATTTGCCACTTCTGGACTTTAAAGCTTGTTCATCTTTTTGTGTTCGACTTAGTCGACTTTTCGCTGTTGTCGCCGTCGTTGTTGTTGTTGCTTTGTTGTCGGATTTGTTGTCGGGGAGGCCAACTGTGTGCTTAATTTTGCATAAGTGCACAAAAGCCCAAACAAAAGTATCCGAAAGTCAAAAGTCATGTCTGTTTTGTGTTGTCGGCGCTGCTGATTTTTTGTTCTTCTTTCTCAAACTTTTATTGGTCTCCTTTTTTGAGAATATTTAAATTTATTTATGAGTTATGGCGTTTATATGAACCTTAAATTGCAGGCTTAGTGGATGTTTTCCCCCCACGCCAATTGTAAGTGCCGGACAAGGCTAACAAATTGCCGCTCGTCCAGGACAAAGTTTGCCAAGACGAAAACAATTAAACTATCACATGGACAGCCAGACGAGACCGGATTGTGTGTTTTACACCCAGAAAACAACAAGAACTCAGACCGTGTAGTCGATAAGTTTTTAATTAAAATCAAAACTTTCCCGTCCCCCGGCAAAGGCGTCCCGACCGGCAAATTGAAATTTCTACAAAAATAAACAACGTGTAATTTGGCCGGCCGATCTAATCGCAGTTCAGTAGATTGTTTGTCGGCTCATGCAGATTAGAAGGCACTTAAAACTTAATTGAATCAGCTCCGACTGCCAGGGAATCAGTAGCTCGCTTGCAATCGAAATCGCACTGAAATCGCGCCAAAAACGCTTGAAAGTTTGAGCTGCTGAACCCAGAGAAGTATTTTACCTTCCTTCCCCTCACTTACCCCTTTGGTGCGTGGTAAGGTAGAAGTTTACTTCCGAAACTAAAGTTCTGGTGTCCAACTAGCAATCTCGTGGATATGCTAATGAAACCGCACGAAAACCGCACGCAACTCAGCGACCCAAACTCCCCAACTAAGTTGGCCAAAAACGAGCCATTCATTGGGCGGCGAGTGCGTGTGAGTAACTGCAAGAAGCTGCTAATGAAGCTGCTCTTATTGGGTTAATTAATTCAGTTGTTGGTCATGTTTTTTTGGTTGGCTTCGCCCCGACATTCCCGCTTACTCACCTTCCCCCAGCCGCATGTCTAATTGAATAAGTTGGCGCCCACTGTGCGGCTGACAGGACAAACATTTCGTGGAACCCAACCAACTAATAAACTTCAAAGGGAACGACATTCTCTGATTGTGCTGCCTGCGTTTATAAAAAAAACCCAAAACATATGCAGGGACAAACTCGAGCATAAATCGACTGCCTGCCGCAGCCGGCGATTGGCCTGTGGCCAAAGGAGTTACAAGCCAGCCAGCCAACGAACAAGCTCATACAAATGTATCTTTTTCTGATACAATCACAGCTTCATTAGAATGCCTTTAACAGGGTCTTTTGTGCAGCTGGCAGGCAGGGCGGCCGAGAGCGGCGAGGGCGGCTCTGGCAGTTGGAAAGGCCCAATTTTCTGTGAGGGAGGCTGCATTTCAATTTCAATTCCCATTTCCTGTGGGTTGGCAGGCTGGAGACATTGTCGTTGGGCTGTGAGTTTGTTAGCTTCGTTTTATGTCACAGAGAAGTTATTTCATTTATTTTTTAATTAAAGACACAAATTTCTGAGAGGCCTTTTATATTTCCAATCGACTAACCGGCTGTCTGTGTGATTTGATATGGCTTCTGATCTAGAAAGCTCTTTTTTTAAATCTTTATCCTATTTTCTTATTGAACAATAAATAAATTTATTAATTCATTTATTGTTCTAAGTGTTTTGTGTGTTTAGTTCTCTCTTGAGTTCTGTTTTTCTGGCTAACTTGGCTTGTCTGTTTGGTGACCAAAGCTTCATCCGCCTTCTCAAAAATGAAGAAACAAAGTTGCAGACAGCTCAAGAAGAATTCGCATAGCAAATTACCGAGGCTGTCATCACATCCCAATCAGAAGTGACAGTAGAACAGGAAGCGCTTGGAAGTGTGGCTCTTCCCTTTCCAACCAATTCTTTCCGCTGCTTTATCCTCCCTGATTCATTATTTTCCGCTGACAAACTCTGCAAGCCACCCTCGCATTGTGCACTTAGGCCTTCCTTATTTGGCTGGGCTAATCCAAGCGAGCGGAGAGCCACTGCCTGACCAACTCCAACCACTTCAAGGCGTTTGGCATTCTACTTATCGGATTGGCTTCCCGGTCCGCCTCTTGGCAGCATCAAAGGAAGTTCGGGGAATCACTTTGAAGCTGGTAAAGTCGACAGAGGCCAGATGCTTTTTAGCCAAATTGATTCCCTTTTCAAACCAATTAAAGTTTGGCAACGGGACGATTTTATCGCGCGCAGCCACGGCAACAATCCAATGAATAATTCAATTGAACCCCACGTCCTATTCTAGGGGCGGGATAGGTAGGTGGATTTCCATTAGCTTTGTGGAATCAAAACAAACAAATTAAGTCCAGAAAACGATGGCAATTTTTTCGCTGCGAAAGCAAAAGAAATCTCTTTGATTTTTTGCTGCCTTTCCACTCTCGACTTATCGACATCGGCAATAGTTGGTGGCCATTTGTGCTTGGCGTGTCTGCGGTGGCTCAGCATTTCGCAGCAAATCGTTGGCCATTACGGGCCAATGTCTATCGCCTGGCCATAACCATAACAACATGTAAAACAATCAAAAGAGCAGAGGCCCCCGCCCGAGGAATGCGGGCTGCATTGCTGAAGGAGGGGGAGGAAATGGGCTTCCTTTGGCTGCTCCTTTGCGGATATAACTTTTTGCAGACTGCATAATTTTGCATATTTCATGTTGCATGCCACAAAAAGCCGGCCCCGGCCCCGGCTGGCGGTAAGTAGGTTAACTAAATGCATCATTTGCCGATATGCATGAAATTCTGATTGGTTCGCCGGGGCGGGTCAGCCACACCAGCGTCCTTATGGAGATAAATTGCCTTGAAATCAATTCAAGTGGAAGTCACCCAGACCCAAAGGCAAGGGCAGCCAAGAAAATCCCAAATCCCCGACCGAAGCTCAAACTGAACTTTTGCTTTTGATGATTTGAAACGAGCAGCCGTTTGGCGGGTCCTCCATCAAATTAAAAAAGGAAGTGAGTGGCAGGGAGGCCATTCAAAATGAATTCCAGTCAGTAAATTATTGTAAAGTGCCTGGGCCCGTGGCCGTATCTTAATTACCTGCAATTTGGCCACCGCAAAAGGACCAGGGAAGCCGAGCGGCCGAGCAGCCGACGGCAAATGAAAGTCGCGGCAAGTGCGCCACGCTTCCTTTGTGGCTCCTTAAAGGTCCACAAAAGGCCGTCCTGCCAACCCCCCACCCGGCAGGCTTTTAATTTCAAGCGTTTCCTTTGCTAGGATTTTTTCCCCGCCTTCGCGCGGCTGGGGGTCGGCCGACTCATTGAATTCAATGGGTAATAAGTTAGCATAAATTACGTGGGGGGTTTAAATCGGGATGTCGAAATAGTTGAGGAAAAGTTTCGGGACAACTTAAATTAGTTTTCGGTTCGAAGTCGATTTGGTTATTTGTGGGCAACAAAACAAACAACCAAAGTTCAAGGACTGCGACTTGTCGGCTGGTAAGTCACTGGGTCCTCATTAGGCGGCCCCCCACTTTCCGATGGGTCGACGGGTAATCCCCGTCGATTGCCTATCGGCAGAGTATCGTGTTGCCATAAATAAGTTGAGTGGGGCGGCGGCCAAAACAGACAAATTTCCCTGTCAAGGCGCCCTCACCGCATCGGCATGATAAACACCAGGGCCCGTTCAGAGTGACAGGCTATTTCGGGGGCCTTGGGAAGACAGACATTTGTTGAAAAGGCCCAGTCGGTCAGTCAGTCAGTCGTTCGAGCAACCAGGCAGTCAATCAGGCCAGCAAGAATTCCACTAACCTGACGGACAACTGAACAGTGGGCACTGCCAGCTCAGGAAACTCTGCTCCCCGGGGCTAGCGACTCGCAGGTCTATGAATTTTTGATGGGGCGAGTCCTCTTTAGGGAGTGCCGACTGCATTATTCATGTCCTCTGGCCGGGTGAGAGATGTGTGGTGACCTCATCGTGGCAGCCATAAAGCTCGGGGATTAAGGCGGCTGGAGTGCAGTTGGCTGTCGCCTGCTTTAATCTGGACCACAAGCTTCCAAATTTGCATGGTCTTGTGCATTTGAAATGCCAGATGTCGTCAGGATCAGAAGGAGGTATTCTCCATCCAATTTGATTTTAAGGCCCGACGGCCATAGGTTTCCTTGATTAACAACCGTTTGCGGTCTCCGCCCCCCCAGCCAAAGGTCGAGTTGCTCTAATTGAAAAAGAAGGATTGAAGTCCTTTTTGCTTGTCGCCTGCTGTTCTGCGACCTCCCACAGACCTTCTGGGACAGTCCTGGTTCAGTTTAATTAATGCAACATTTGTTTGCCACATCCTCGCTAATTGGGGGGGACTTTCGAAAGATTGCCAAATTGCTGACCAAGCTGACAATTTGACAAACGCATTGGGTAATTTTGGTAAATGGAAGGTGGGCCTTTTGATTTCTTTCTGGCCGGGATTCGTAATTAAGTTGCATGGTTGGCTGGGCCGCTTTAATTGCTCGTTAGGAAGGTGGGCGGGTCCATTTTCCGGGATGGGGCGACAGCACTGCCTGAAATTTCTAATGCAATTCCCATGTTTGCTGGCAAAATTGCATTTTAGTCAACACGCCAACGCCACCGCCACCGCAAGCACCACCGCAACCGCCGCCGTCGGCTGGGCCGCCAACGCGTTGCGAACTGGGAAATCGAAGAAGCAACAAAGACGCAATGTTTATTTATGCCACACGCTGGGCCCGCGCACTTGGAACATTGCCACATGTGCCACACACACAACCGCATTCCCCTCCCCCTTGCAACCGGCCGAGGGAGGCGACAACTGCAAATCGCGTATACGACGCGTCGTCAGCCCGATTTGCATATTTGCAGGCAGCGCGTTTGGAATGCCAGCCAGCCAGCCAGCCAGACGATGTGACCGGCCACGCCCAGGCGAACTCCTACGCCTACGCACTTTTGCCTGAAGTTCAAGAAACTTACGTCCCCCTCCGGCCGACCGCCAGCTAATCGCTTCGTCATCAATTCGATTGGCGGCCTCTCCAGTCGCCCCGCCGTTGGCCTTTTTGGGGCGGCTGTCGTTCCACTTAATTGCCGCCACTGCCAGCGGGAAAACTTCCCCCAGCTACTGTGTGGCAATAAGCGTTTTTTGGTATTTTATCGGCCCGCCACTTCGACTGCCTCACACTTTCCCACCCGCCCCAACGAAGACGTGGCCGGCGGTCAGCCGTCTGCTTGTTTGCCCGGCCAACTGGGCGGTCTTTCGTTTAATGTTTTCTGCTGTTTACCACTTTGGCCATCGTCGTCGATTGTGTTGGCTGTTCGATTTTGATTTGCCGCCTCCGAGGGATTTCTGGCCAAAGATGCTAATGACGCCTGACGTGCGACTTTCATGGCTCCGCCTCGCCTCGCTGATAACGTAAAGCAGCCGCTGGCAGCCACTGCCAACCGTCGTATGTGCGAGATTCCCCAGCCCCCAGCGCCCCTCTCCCACCAGAAACCAGTTGACAAGTCAATCGGGGGAATTTACGCCAAACTTCGCAGGGCTTAAAGGTGATTTAGTCGACCTGCCAGGCCGCACAAATTGACGGCAACAAGTGGCCGCTGGCCACCATCGACTGCCTGTCCTTGGGCATTGTGAGGAGGTCCCAGCATTTGACCCATTGGGGTGGGGCCGTGGGAAGGGCCGCGTTGGCGTGCCATCAAAGTTTCTTGAAGTTTTAAATTTCTATTTAATTATAAACATAAAATTTATGGAGTCTTTATGTTGTTAACTCTGTTGAAGTTATTTTTAAATTATGGCAATTCCGCTGACTCATCTGAACTTATCTAGAAATTTAAAGAGCACCGATTTTTTTTAGGTTTTTCACAGCGCCATTTAAATTATCTGGACAGCCTTTGTCGATTCCATGGGCTTTGTTTTTTATTTGCCTCTTCAAATCTAATCTCGCCGAAGCAGATTACAAATTTTAATTAATCCCATTAATTTGGCTGGAAAATATAAATAAATTTTAGCCTAATTTGTACAACTTTTGGGCAGGCCCGCTGACATGCTGTTTTCTGCCTGTTTAGACGTTTTAAGAGAAAAGTTAGGAACTGTAGACACGAAATGAATAAAATCAAATTACGGGTCTGTTGGTTTTTACGCTCCCAAGAAAATCCAGTCCCTCTCCTGACTACAGAACAGTGAAGAACTCGAATTCATTTATTATTAGGAAAGGAAATTATTAAAATATAAATTTAAATTGTGTTTTTGGAATCTTTTTTAATATTAAACTTTTCTGAATTTATGGATTTTATAGGAAAATAGTTTAAATAACAGAATTCCGAACAACTCGAAGCATATTTGAAATAAGTCCGAACTAAATTCACTGTAACACAAAAACTCGGAAGGGAGAAATTTGACAACCCAACATAATATTTTCCTTGATATAAGAGTCCTTTAAGAGTCCTTTCTTCAATTATATGTGAGAAAACCTGAAAGCTGCATACTCCCTTAATGATTTCCCGCTAAATAATTTTAATTAGCCACTTGGCTACTTTTCATTAATTTGTTTAACAAAAAATCCCCATGATTTCCACGACTTATTAGGCAGGCTAATTGTGGGATTACGGAGGATTAAGCTCATTATATTATTCAAATTTAATTTTCCTTCCTGCGATACTTCATTATTTATTGCTCAACAAATTTATTTATCCAATTTTCCAGCCTCAGCTCCCAGGTGTTGGCTCAGAGCTTAGCCGCCTCCACGAGCGGCTTAAGCGCGGCATCGTCGATGATTTGAGCCCGTGGTTATCTGGTCGGGCTGAGGACCTGTTTGCTATCTAAAAAGCATATCGCTGTTTGGCGCAAAGGAACCCCACAACTCATATTTATGCCCATTTAGATAAGAACAGCGGTTCCTTCGCAGCGGAAGTGTCGGGCCAACTAAACGACAAGCAGCTGCCCCCGCCGCCTGCCCCACTCGCGATGCCGGCGACCGAACAGCGGGCCATGTGGACTCCGTGGATGCGCCCGACAGATCCTGCTGGGCGCACACATTGCAGCTGATTAATGTCAACGGGACCACGTGCGGTCCGAGAGCCGAGAGCCCAGTGACAGCAGCCACGGCCCAGAGGGCAGTCAGCCCGCCGCGAAGCCAGTTGGTTCCCTGGCCTGTTAACTTTCGTTGCTGGGGCAGTCAGGGCAGCCAAAAGAAGAGGAATAGTTAGGGAAAAATCTAGGGGACTTTCGCTTTAAAGAAGGCGAAGACGAAAGACTGCATTAAATGCATTGAGCACAGTTTGAAATTTCGGAACTGATACACTTTTTGGGGAGAATGGAATCAAGAATTTCTTTTATGGATTGGCCAAAGGGGAGAAATTCTCTATAAAGTAATTCTTTCTCTCTTTTTTTTGTCTTTCGAATGAAGCAAAACTTCTTGCAAATTTTGCATAAATTTCATTGCTTATTTCCTTACTTTCAGCTTGCAAATTTCTTTCCAAACAAATTCAATTCAATTTCTACATTAAAGCCTTTGAAAAAGAGCATCCACAACTCCCTAATGTGGGTGGGTTAAAGTCTTCAATATATTTTTCTTTAGCCTTTAGTGTGTGTGCTTGTGTGTGTTGTGTGTTCTTTTTGGCAAACGCTCAAACGGGTTTTTTGCATTCGCTGGCTGTGCCCGCCGCTTTTGTTTATCAACGGAGATGCAACGTGCGGCAAGAACCTCGCTAGATGCCCAACTGGCTGGCCGTGTGGCACGTGTGGCATGTGTGCTGCTGCCACGTTGGCCTCGCTGAACTATTCCGCCTTTGCTGCCGCTGTTGCTGTTGTTCATTAGCGTTGACAGCGACGGTCCAAAGGTACAAGGAACAAGCAGAAACCGGCAACTGGCAGCCGGCAACAAGCAGCCGTCAACTGGCAACGTGGGCAGTGAAAAGAAGAAACACCCAGAACAGCAAAATTGGCCAATGCTCTGCCCTCCCACCCACCACCGCTGCCGCTGGATGATTGAAAAGCCAACAATGTGAAAAAGCAAACGCATTGGTTGGAAAACAGTCACGACTCTGGCAGGCCGGCTTGGGGGCCTGCCTGGTCCGGATGGCCAGCATTTTACTTTGATATGTTTAGCTGAGACAAATAAGCAGATTGTGGATTGTTTCCAGCGGCCGGAGCCGACGTAAGCGATACTGACAGCCCGGCGATGGCCGTTGACGGCCAGTCGGACAAACTTAATTTCTACATTTGCCGCAGTGAAGAAGAAGCGGGCGGGGGTTGCCCCCAAGCAACCGGCAAAATGCCGCTGGCCGCCAATGATGTCCACTTGGCTGTCACGGCAAATTATTGGATCTGGAGCCAACCTCCCTCCCTGGCGGGCCGGCCACCCGTCGAGTGGGTAAACTGGTAGCCCCTGGCAGGGCAGAGGGAGCAGAACGAAGAGGACTTCGAGTTGCATTGGTTTGACTGGCCAGAGCCACCGGAATACGCGGACGCGAAGGCGAGCGCGCCAGCCACATGTTCCATTAGACGCTTTTAGTGCTTGTTAAATTCCAATTAACAACTTTTTCTGGCCGGCTGCCATTTAAAGGCGAGCGGGTCCATCTGTCCGTTGGGTGTTCGCTCAACTGGATCGTGGAGCCCGTGCGCTGTCAACGCGATGTGGTTGCGTTAATTGAACCCGCACACAGGTTCCCCGTCCGCCCGGCGTCCTCGGCTCGTGTAAGACGCGATTTAGTTGTGTTTTTCGCCCCTGGACGTGGAGGTTGTCCTGGCGGTGGATCTTGGCCATTCTTGGCGAGGCAGTCGATCCGGCTGGCTGATCATTAATCATGGCTAAATCCAAACCGGCATTTGGCCGGCTAGCCGGCCGCTGCAACGTGACTAACATGCGAAAAGTCGCCGGCGCGTTTCCCAGGCGGTTTTAGCCGCGCGCGCGTTTTTTGCTGCTGCTCGGCTTGGCTTGGGTTTTGCGTTCGTCTATTGTAAATTTTTATTATTCTTAATAACAATTAATTTTCATTTGACTACGGCTCGTTGGGTAGATAGGCTTATTATTGGCCGCTGTCGGGCTAAGCGTTTATGAATCGACCGCCCGCGCGACTTTCAGGCGATTTTCGTGTGTGTGTGGCTGGGAATAATGAAAATTAATTGAGAAAATTGCAACAACAGCCAATGGAATTGATTGAATTTGTATGGCAAGCGATTCCATCAACGCCCCAACGATTTCGGGCTTCATTGCTTATTGTTTACAATTTCAAATCTACGCATTTTAATTTCCCTCCCCCAATCCATAAAAAACCGCGTGGGTCGCGGTTAATTTGTTGATTTGCCTCTTCGGTCCACCGAATTTTTGATTCTTAACTTTAAATCATCGCTGGGGCAATGTAAACAATCCGAAATTCCAAACTGAAACATCCGTGCTCGAGTTTCCCTCGTCCCCCCTGCCCCAGCCAAAGATGGATGAGTGCAATTGAATGACCGGAGACACTCAATCGATTCATTTAAATTTCTCGACCTCGCCCGGTTGATGGATGATTCGGCGACACGAATTCAACAGAAATTTGATAGACAAAAAACCAAAAAAGTTTCTCTAGGCGGAGGGCTTGGGGGAGGATCTTAAATTTTCTTATTGGTTGGTTTTACCTGCCATTTGGCTGGCGGTCGACTTGTGCGCCTTTTGCCATTTGTCGTTGGCGGTTTCCTGGGCATTTGTGGCTTAATTTATGGCCATGTGTGTGCGACAAAAACCCAAAGTAAACACAGCCACAAAATTGTTAGTTGGCTCGCTGTTGTTGTGGTTTTTGTTGTTGACTCTGCTGGCGTCACACATTTGCAAATTGACTGCAGTTTGCGTTTTTCCTGATGGCCCAACGTAAACTAGAAAATCTCAAAAGAAAATTCACTTTGGGCTGATAAAACTGCCACAAGCTCATCCAAGTAGATTTACATTACAGCCCGATTGTTGTTGTTGTTGTTGCTGATGCAGTTACAGATCACGTAAACAGCAAATAGACAATAAACGGAATGCTAATGCCTGCGCGCTGCTCATGTTGCTCGTTAGGCCCGAACTTGTTGCCAGCAACAAATCGCCAGCGACGCAAGCAACACGCCAAATGACAAATCACGCCAGATTTATCATTCCTAAGCGATTTGTCTGTCTATTGCGCCCCAGAGAACAGCAGAGTGAGCGAGACAGATCGAGGGGGGTGGGTGGTGGGTCGATTAGATCGAAACAATTAAAGACATTGAGTCTCCCGAGATTTATGAGTTTGGGGCGTGCGGGCAAAGTTTTTCCTTTTTTTGTTGCTGATTTATAAGCAGCCAAATGTCGCCAATTGACGCTCTGTCCCCTCCTGCACATTTGCATAAGCTTCGGCATTGGCCAGCCATAAAAATGGACAAAATCTAAACTGCAATTTGTGGGGATAACAACGATGGCCCGACACGTTGCCCAATCGGCCGTTTAAGGCCCAGGATTACACGTCCCACACACGCCAAAGGGTTGCCTCGGCCTCTTCTTGGGCTCTACACAATTTCCGGTTTCATAATTGAGCTCAGGCACGCAGCCCAGGCCCAGCAACACCTTCAGTACAGAGACGGATTGGGGGGCCGGGGCGGTGCCTATAGAAAAACCGTTTCAATTGTCTGGACTCACCCGAGGAGGCAGCGCTGTGGGGTTCGGTTGAAGGGCCGGCCGCTTATCCCGGGCGACGGTTGCAGTGGCAAACTTGGCTTTCTTGTGGGCCGGCTGGCTGGCTGGATGGCTGGTTGGGTGCCTGGCTTGTCTTCAATGCAGCAGCTTCGCTGGTTGGGGGCCTCGGGCCGCCGGGCTCGTTGACGTTGTCAGCATTTAATTGAATTAGTTGTTAATTTATGGCTATGTTTTCGCTGGGAATTCGGTGGCGCCTTTACAGGTTGCACGTTACGCGTTCCGCCAATGAATTTATGGGGCACACAGCACAGAATGGCCTGTTGGAGGCTCGGGGAAGTCACTTTGAGGCCGGGGACAAGGCAGCCGGCAGGTTGATTAAAAGCCGGCAATCGACAGCACTCGATCACGGGGGGTAAACAAATAGAAAGCGGCTGAGTTTATTTATCAGGTCACTTGAATTTTTTAATTAAATTTTTTTCATTTATTTCTAATTTTTTTAAACACCCGCGCTCGCGTACTCGCACACTCCGACTGGCTTGCTCTCAAGCGTTGACCATCCGCGCCAGGCGTTTGGAAATCGCGGCTGTTGTACGGCAACTGAAAGCAGCCGCCAGCCAGGCACACCGAGTGGCCAAAGCGGCTGCCAAAGAAGCGCCAGCTGACGCTGGCAACAAAGCTGCCAGCAACATGTTGCCAGGCTTGCCCGAACGAATAAATATCTAAAAAAACGACTTGGCCAAGATAAAACCTCTGTAAGCTATAAAAACAAATAAATTTTTATAAATTTATCTTCTTTTTTGCTTTTAACGCGAACTTTTTGGTTAGTGTTGCTTGGTTTGGTGCTGCGCCAAATTTCCTACTGGGTGCTTGCGCGCTCTCTGGCAACATTTGGCTGGCAACATGTTGCCAGGTTCTATGTTGAGATTAGAAAAATAAGCGCTGGACTGATAATCGAGTCTCTAGGCTTAAAATTGATGTTCTTTTTTTAGCATCCGCTGGCGTATCATTGCCGACAGTTCGACCAGCACGTAAATCACAAACGGAAGACTAATCTCCTCGGCTATCAACATTAAAATGGGTCGATTCGTAGACAACCGCGTGGGGTTTCCAAAATCGGACTTTGTAAGCCAAAATGAATTTTGAGCTCGACGTCAACACCTGTTGATAGGCCGGACCCCGCCTTCCATTTAGCTGGCAACACCAAAAAGCTTAGGACATAAAAAGCTTCGCCAAAGTTTTGCAACTTTCCCAAAATTTCCCACAAAATATCCATTCTCCCCAGCGATTGTTTAATTTAGATAGCCAGGCGACAAGTCGCAACACTTCCCCAGATAGCAGGCACTCCTCGACACCGTGGGATGTGTAATTATCAGCGATAAGTTCTGTCAACATTTAAGTCACCGACTCCGTGTCTTTTGAGCGCTTGAGTAGGCGATAAGTTCGAGTGGCCGGGCCAGATATCGATAATTGATAGCCTGATGTATGGAACCTGAAATTGATTAAGTCTGGGAATCTAATGGATCTCTCAGAATCACCCAAGCAATCCCCAGAATACCAATTAGGGAATTAAGTTCTTCAGGCAACTTTCCTTGACTTTATTGGAGAACCACATTTGATTCCCTTAGTCCACCGTGTAGGTGAAGGCAAAGCCCTCGGGCTCGGGGCTGGCCACGTTGTCGCTGTTGAAAAGCACAATCAAAGGACCCGGGTTGTTGCCTGAAACGAGCTTTCGTTAAATCCTCGAACGCTTTCGTCACCACGCGCTACTTACTGCGAATGACCACGTCGCCCTTGGTGGCGCCACAGAAATAGGTGGCGGGCTTGTTGCCGTCCACTAAAACGCCCTGCGGCACCATCAAATAGTCGCTGCTGTGGCTGCTGGATACGCTCGTCCTGTAGCAGGACTGGTCGGTCATCAGGCTGCTCGACGAGATCTCTTCGCCCACACGGAAGTAATACGAACGAATGCTGCAGGAGTTCAGGCATAAAATTACCCCAAACCCTGTCAAAAGCACAATAATTCTGCTTACTTGAGGTTTGTGGTGGCCTCGGTGCGGCGGAAGCAGATCGCATAGTTCAGTTCCGAAGGATACATGCCGGCCCCATCGTTGTAGTTGAAGGACTTGACCACCCCCGAGCGCTGGGGGAAGTACTGCAGGCAGCCAGGCGGGGCCACAAAGAAGCCATCCTTGATGGTGCTCGAGAAAAGCATGGGCTCCTGGAACTCCTCTTCCTGGCTAAGCTCCGGCTCGAAGCTTCGAATGGCCGCCCCGGCGGGACACTCCAGCTGGATCACAGACATATCCCAGCTGGGTGTGGGCAGTCCCGTGGCTCCCGCCCGGCTGGCCAGCACGATGGACAGATCCACCCGGGACTGCCCGGCAGAGGCGTTGAAGGGCACGTAGATGTGCTGCCAGCTCTCCACGCCGCACAGCCTCAGGCCGTTCACCTCGAAGTAGTCGTGGGTGCACTCGGCATAGGTGACGGGTCCCTGCATCTGCAGGACTGGCTGGGCCAGGATCATCTTCCAGTCGATGCGCAGCTGGCAGACGTTCTTGCTGAAGGCGTTGATGTGGTACTCGCATTCGCGCGGCGGGTTGGCCGGGTTCACCAGGTTGATGTTCTTGGAGGACGTGGATCCGCCGCAGGTGGGCTTGGCCACGGAGGCCGCCAGAGAGCCGACGGCTCCGGCCAACGCCACCAGCAGGACTCCGGCAATAAACTTGTTCATTTCACGAGCCCAAAGTTTGACTAACTGATGGCCGCGCTCCAGGGCTGGCTGCTTTTTATGGGAGTCGTCGTTGGAGTAGACTGGCTAATTAGCATTGTAGGCGATTGAAATTCCCACTGATAGGGAGTTGTTATCATTTGTGGACCGATTGATAGCGAATCGCAATTTCTATTCGCGCCAGCGAAAGAAGAAAACATTTTAATTTGTTGGCCGGCCATGCAAAACACAAAAACAAGGCTCAAAACTTATAAATAAACTTTGCGGAGATACCCGAAATATGGTGGGGATTTGGTAAAAGAAATAAACAAAGAAGGGAGTGGGAGAAAGAAAGAAACTACGGGAGAATTGGAATTCAATTCAGCGATTGAAAGCGTCTCATAATCGTCAATGGGAGTTTTCCCAGAAACTGAACTACAATTAAAAGTTTCTTAAGTGCTTTAAATAAATTAGACCGAACAGAGAAAGAATTGACGGATTAATTGGAATTCAATTCAGAAATTTGAAGCGTCTCATAATCGCCAATCGTTGGACGTTTTAAAAAGCAGTTTTTTGTGGTGTTTTCCAGAAACTTAACTACAATTAAAAAAACTTAAAAAGTCTTAAACAAATCACACAGAAGAGGGAAAGAAATAAGGGAAGAATTGGATTTCAATTCAGCGATTGAAAGCGTCTCATAATCGCCAATCGTTGGACGTTTTAAAAGGCGGTTTTTGGTGGGAGTTTTCAAGAAACTAAACTACAATTAAAAGTTCATTAAGTGCTTAAAAGAAATTTGAAAAAATTGACGGAAAAATTGGAATTCAATTCAGCAATTTGAAGCGTCCTCAAAAAGCGGTACTGGGTGGTGTTTTTCCAGCAACTAAACTTCAATTAAAAGTCCTTTAGGTGCCTTAAACAAATCAGAAAAATGTTCTAAATTAAACCAATAATCAAAGCGAATTAAAAATCCAGCAGAGTTGCTCTCTTGCTAACGAATAATTTACTGAAAAAGGATTTAAATAAAGAGCCCAATTTCTCTGATCACCTGGCAACCCTGGCTGTCCTCTACTCGCCCATCTTATCGGAGAAATTGAGTGACTTTTCAGGCAATTTGAATTGATTTATCTGGGCGAAAAGAAACTGTGACAAAAAAAATCTGGTACAGTCTTACGAAATCGGTTATCGATGGCAGCCAACGGAGCCCACGGAGGTTGGTGAGTGAGCAAACATAACCCAGTTTCCCGTAGCCAAATGCGGCAAACAGAAGAAAACTAGAATAGCGCGGTGTTGATTCAGTTTTGGGAGGAGGTTCAATGACTCGCCTGGCACCCCCGCCCGGGCGGCTTCTCGGATCGCTGCTATTTACTATAACCGAAAGCCATTTGGAATGAATATTCCGATGCGGTCAAATAGGCAACTGACCACGTCCAGCTTTTGTATCTTTGCCGGTCGCTGGGGCTGTCGTGTCTGGTCGGATGGCTCAACAAATATTTACACAATCGACTTCTAACACAAGAATCTCATCAGCAGGGGCTTGCCAGCGGCGGCGCTGCCTCCGCCTGCGCGCCTGCGCCGGCGTCGTATAAAAGCAGCGGCCAATCTTCGGGCGGCCCAGAGTGCCAACGAAAGCGGAAGCGTTCAGAACGAAAGCCAATCAGGACTATAAACGGATTACCACATCAAACCAGATCAGTAAAATGGCCGGCTTGGATTATTTGCCCCTGTGGCTGGCTTTGTGCGTCTGGGGAGCTGCGCATGCCCAGACCGACCCATTGGGTCTACTGAGCTTGCTGACTGCGGCGCCCAACCGCACGGAGTCCCTGGAGCCGGCAGCCGTATGGCGCCAGGCACGCCGCCGCAATGTCCTGGCCGACAGCTGCACGACCAACAGCGGCTTCGAGGGCACCTGCCTCACGCGCTTCAAGTGCATGCGGCAGAGCGGCATAGCCAACGGCTTCTGCGGTTCCTACGGCGTCTGCTGCGAAAGTAAGTGGAAGGAAGACACTTCTTATCCTTTGTCTTATGTTGCTGCCTTTTAGCCAACGTCCAGTGCGACTCGTCCACCCGACAGAAGCGCATCCTCATCCAGAGTCCGGCGATAACGAAGCGCGGCAGCTGCCGCTACACCATCGAGGCATTCAGCGCCAACGTCCAGCAGCTGCGCATTGACTTCCAGCAGTTTATCCTGCCGCAGCCCACAAGGTCCACAGTTGATCCTACGATCATCCAGTGTGTGGACTACCTGGAAATCGCCGGCGACCGCTACTGCGGCACGAACACCAAGCAGCACCTCTACGTGCCCTTCAACGCGGAGCTGGGCCAGTTCCATTTGAACTTCGAGATCAATTCCGGGGCCAACTCGCAGTGGCGGCTGGTGGTCACCCAGCTGGAGGCGCCGCCGGTCAAACGCCGGTCGACGAATGTCCTGGGCAGCGCCACCAACAGCCTGCATGACCTGCGCAACCTGTTCGCCTTCCACAATGCCTACCTGGACTTGTTGGCTCCGCCGGGCTGCCAGCAGTTCTTCACCGAGCCCAGCGGCGAGATCATGAGCTTCAATTTCGGGGCCACGCAGCCCTACCTGCCCGACATGACCATCAGGATCTGCATTCTGTCCCCGCCCTCGGGCAGCACGATTCTGTGAGTTAAGCGGGGCCCTCGGGTGTCCTTGGTGACTGATTTTTGTGTATTTCCAGTTACCGCTTTGAGAAGTTCGCCACGGCCATCCAGACGACCACGGATCTCACCTACGGCTTCGATGAGGCCTGCCACTCCACCGTCCATACCAACGGACGCCAGGAGGACTACCTGATGATCCCCCAGTCGGCGCTGCGCCCGAACCTGGCCTACCAGCCGACCTACTACTGCGGCACCAGGAACGAAGCCTTCGAGGTGATGGGTGAGTCTAAAGTTCCGGTTGAGGGTTGCCGGCCTTATTGACGGGTTTTTTCTTGCAGCTTATCCGCCGTATTTGATGGTCTTCTCCAGCGACGAGGTGACCTTTGATGAGACCCAGGAGACGGGCTTCAAGCTGACGTACAGCGTCAGCCCGGCGCTTTTCTAGCTTAAGTTATTGAGAATAAACCAGAGAGAAGTTGAAGGAAAGCGGCTGGTTGTTTGGGGGGTCCTAATGAAGCTGCGGCTTGTGGCTGCCTCATGTGGCAATTGTGGGGCAAAAAGTCAAGCGAATGCCGCCGCCCTCTCGAAATTAGAGAATCGCATTAAGGACACTTTGTGGTCGGCAACACGATTATCCTTTTAGTTGCGTAATTTGCGTGATTAAAGTCACCGCGGCGACTGTCGACGCCCCGCGGTTAAGCCAACCGGCACCCCACTAGCCCCGCCCACCCGCTGCCGCCCACCATTCGCAGTAACTCGGCCCCTTTCACTTTGTCAAGGTGTGAGAATTTGACTGGACCCCCCCGTCCAACCCTCCGCAGTCGCTAATTGACGCCAACGCGCGGCCCCAAAATGCGTGCGATGGACCATCGGCGACCGGCGGCGAGTTGTCTGCCCCAGGCGCTTGTTTGCTTGGTTTTTAACTCATTTAACTCTCTCATCGATTCGTAGTTAATTGAGTGCCCCGCGTGTGTCTCTCAGCACTCAAATGGACGGTAAAATAAATGAAGATCTCAGCAACCCGCCGCCCGTGGCTGTCGCTTTGTTTGTGCTTCACACATTTGGCACTTTTCAAATACTTCACACTTACTGCCCCCGACCGGATCCACTCACCCACACACTCGGGAGAAAATCCCGATCGATTCGTGCCGCCCAATCGTTTAGTTCGGCCCCCGCCGCCTCTCATTAATTGGCAACCCTGGCGGATTATCACGTTCCCACTCGGCTACGGGGCGGCCACTCGAGGCGGGCCAAGTGCGCCGAGTAAATAGCAAATAGCCATCGACATACTTACCGTCCCAGCCACTCCATCAGGGAGGATTAAAATCAAACCTCAAGCGAATCGAAGGACGAATGCAGCGGCGACCCTGCCAGGCTCTCAAAGCGTCGCCCCAGTGGAGCCGCCGGTCGTACCCGATCGAAGACTTTAGAGGGACTTTAAAAGACAGAAAGGAGATGGGGAAGAGATGGGGAAGGTAAGTCGAAGGGACAGGGATCGGAGGAATATAGAAATATCTGTGGTACTTAGTGGTACTTAGTTGAAGTCTTGCCTAAAATCCGAGCATTAAAGTTTTAGTTTTCAACTTCAAAGACTTCAAAGTCCGATTGTCGGCTTCAGGTAGACTCGACTGTAACGAATTTAATATTAAAGGAACTCAATTTCAAATGAATGTTCCACGATGCTTCCATTCTCGAGGATCCCATCCAAGTTCCTTCACAAGAGAATCATCCAATCTACACTTTCTTCTATGAGTTCTTCAGATTCTTTCAAGTTCTTTTATTTCTTATATCTGCCTTTAATTAGCAGCTCAAATTAGACTTATTTCGAAACCAAATTGCTGGTTACATTGCCCTTTAAATTCTTAGTAAATTCATCAATGATTAGAACATTTCCCACGGAAATATAAAAAGAAAGCTTCGGTTCTTTTGGCCGTTTATTTGCCTTTGATGATCGATGGCCGGCAAAACCATTGAGTCAGCGACGGGAAAAATTCCATCGTCTTCTTTTCGGACGCCTACTCATTCCCATTGGGGAGGCTTTGTGAGTCAGTTGTTAATTTGCCTTTATGACTCGGCGTCGGGTAAAACGAGTAGCCATTAATGGGCGGCAGCTATGATGTTGTAATTTATATGTAAATGTCGCCAGGGCCGCGGCCAGCGGCGAGGCAAATGAGCTGAGAATTGAACGGGCAAAGGGTGGCCAGGGCCGCTAAATGCACTCATAAATTAACAACTAAACTGCAACGAATCGAGCAGGAGCAGCAGCGGAGCTGGGCAACGGAGCAGGTAAGGCAAAGCCAACATCCTGCGGGCCTCCCAAAAGAAACAAAACAAAAACAGAAAATGGCGGGGAACGAAGAACGAA
The DNA here is from genome assembly GCA_037075105.1 of Lissocephala sabroskyi. Lineage (NCBI taxonomy): Eukaryota > Metazoa > Arthropoda > Insecta > Diptera > Drosophilidae > Lissocephala > Lissocephala sabroskyi. Next base: position 20,324 of record JBAMCP010000075.1, on the reverse strand, counting down.
CGCAGCTGCTGGGAAAATAACGAAAATGCATTTTTAAAAACCAAAAAGCAACCGAGAAGATAGACGAAAAGGCGTCCCAGTTCACTGGCCAGCCACTGGACGCTGGCGGAAGTGTTGACTGGTTCACTGCTCCGGCAACGGCCACCGTCGGACCCTCTCTGTGTCTCTGTGTGTGTGTGTGAATTTAAGTAATGATTTTGCAAAATATGCGCAAAAGTGCCAACACCACAATATGGTGCCCTAAATGGACTGTAACCGGAAGTGTGAAAAGTGCCCAGCTGGGCTGGGTTGCTGTGGGCGGGGCCGGGGGCCGGGGGCCGGGGACCTGGCCGGCTGCCTAAGATGCTGCAGCCGAAAGTGTGGCAAAGTGTAACGAAGCGCAGCAGATAACAGCGGCGCCAACAACAACAGCAACACCAATCGAGAGACGGTGGGGAAGTTTTTAAAGCGCTTAAATATTTTGGCAGGTTATTTATGTCCTTGCCGCTCAAGCCAGCAGCCAGCGCTGTGGGCTTGTGTGTGTGGGTGGGAGTGTTTTTGGCTAATAAGCGTTGATGCGTGGGCTGGGTGTGTGTTGGTGTGTGTGACACACAAACGCGCCAATTTGTCATGGTCATGCAGGGCCCAGGATCTGCCCCCCACACGCGCACGCACACTGTCAACGCATTAAGTGTGAAAATGAATGCAAAAGTGGATCACAGCTGACAACAACAACAGCAAGAACAGCAGCGACAACAGGACACTGGCAGGCCGTGGTCCCTGGATCTGTCTTCGTCCTGGGCCCGCTCGACCCAGACCCGGCTTAATGTAAGCGCCGCAAACGAAAATGAGTTGGCTGCGGGTTTGCGGCTGTGTGAGTAGATGTCCGTGTCCCCGCGCGTGTGTGTGTGTGTGTAGGTGGTTGGATGGTTTCGGTCGCGTGCAAGTGGCCGGAAGTGGAAATTGTAACAACCATGTAAGGCCACCGGCCAGTCCGGCCAGTGAACGAGGGCCGCACGAAGAGTTTTAAGTACTTTGGAGATTCAATAAAGAAACCGGGGGAATTTTTAGAGATTCAACAGTTTAATAAGGTCTTCAATAATGATGATTTCTAAAATAGAACCAAGCAACAATTTTTAGAGATTCATCAGCTTAAAAAGATTTGAATAAACTTATTTTCTGAAATAAAATCAAGCAACTCTTGGGAAATTTATTTAAAAGGTTTTTTAAGGAATTCGTGACTGGGATTTCCTAGTTCTTATAATTTGTTTTGCTCTTAAGAACATATATTTATCCAATAAAAACTAGAAAATAAATTACTAACCTTTATTTAAATAATTCAAGGCATTTATTCATTCTTACTAAGACTTCTTGGATTGCTCGGGAAATATATTCTCCCAAAAGAGCTTTTTAAAATAGTTTTTTTGGGATCTTTTAAACAAACTTTCTTTGTGGTCTTGTACTTCTTATAAACGGAAGCTTAAAGGCAGACAGACAGCCAAATATAATGTAATCTTGTTCCATCAGCTAAAGGCAACTTTCCACCTTCGCTTTACATTTTCTCAAGTTCCCAAAACTTTGCCAACTTTTTAACAAACTCTACAAGCGCCACTCGATCGTTATTTGCTTACGTTCTCTGCCCTTTCCCCTTCTCTCTCTTTTACTGAGCGGCATTTCGTTGTTGTCTTATCAACACATTGTCGTCGGCAATGCCCAGGCGGGCCAGACATTCCCAGTGACGAAGAGTCAAGAAAGAAGAGAGAAACCAAAACAAAGAGAGAGAGAAAGAGATAAACGGTGAAGGGGAGGACGGTGAGGCCGGGGAGTTTGGCATATCGAAAGGCACGCATGTGGCCATGAAATGAAACGAAAATATTGAGGGCTTCTGCTCTTTGTGGGATGCGCATTTTATCGGCCATTGCAATGGGCCTCGTATTGCCATTGTCACCATCGCTGTTGTTGTTGTTGTAGCTGTCGATTGTGCGGATCTGCTGCCGGTCTCTTTGGGCCAAAAACCAAAATGGTCTCATAACATTTCTAAAGACCGAAAAACCATAAAATCGAGCCATATGAGTGTGCGTGTGTGTATTGTACATTTCGGCATATTTACATTTCATACAACGAGCGTGTGAATTTTGCAATTGCACCCGCTCCACCCCCCACCCCCCGCGCGCGCACACACACAAACAAACAGGTTGCTGGGTCCGTTGGATTTCTGGGGGTCGCCGGTTTTTGTTGATTTTCGTGGCATATTTTACACGGACTGCAAATACACATGCACTTGGCTTACGCGCACGCGTCTGCGTGTGTGTGGGTGAGTGTGTGCGGCAGGACAGGAAGGAATAAAATTGAAATGAAATATGCAAACATAAAAAATATGCGCCGGGAAATATGCTACGAAAAAATTGCAGGCCCCAAACCGCACGAATACAAGAAAAAAAAAAAAAAACACCCACCCACACACACAGAAGACACCACACAGTCACCGTTTCAGTCGCTTCGGCATTCCCTTGGCACGCATGCCCGTCCCTCCCCCGTCTACCCGGCCCACAGGCTCTCCGTGGATGCACACACGGCTGCGATTTATTGCATTATCAATAAAGTGAATAAATTTTGAGGTTATTGTGGCGTGATAACGGCCTATCGGCATCCCTCTCCCTCCCTCTCTTTCCCACATTGTTTGCTCTGGGAGTGGGCGTGGATGTCGGGCAGTGAGTCCTTTGCGTGCCGTTAATATAAATTCGCTGTAAACGTTGTTGTTAATTGAAAGGACACAAAAAAATGGTCTCATCCACTTAGCGAGGTGAGTCGCTTGATCGCCTGTAATGCTCCTCGTCGTCGGCTCTTTGGGCGATTCCATTTGGCCTTATGAGCCGCCAATTAATTGATTAAAGGATGAAAAAGCTCAACTCGGCTTTGCACTCGCTTTTGTCCTGGAATCGAGGAGAAGGTACACTTAAAATTTTTGGTCCTTTAGGCTCTTGGTTTGGGGTTACGGGTGCCTAAGATTTGTGGTCTTAGATTTGGTCAACTTCAATGTAAAGGGAGTGGGAATTGTGTCCTTCAAATTGAAGCCAAGAAGGCTAAGCGAAGATCTTGAGGAGCTTTAAGGCCTATAATCTTGGAGATTTAAAAGCGATGATAAGAACAGAATTCCTTCTCGATAAGTCGACGTCTTTGGCTTTCATGTTCCTTCACTAAATCTGATAAATCTGTCAGTGGATCTCCGTCTATCTCAACTTTAAAGCCTTTCTTTAAATTCCAGGACCTGCAACGTTCTTCCATATCGACTTTCATTTATGATTCTAACTGTGAAGGCTTTTAATTGTGAGAGTCCGAAAGTTTTAAAGCTGATTGACAGTTTATTTTGGGATGTGTGGACAATTATCGCCGTCATCCCAATTAGGAATTCCCTGGCCGAGACTTTTTGGTGATCTGCTAATTTCAGATTCCAGCGCAGTCAAATAAACAACGAAACTGATGGGAAAGGAGGGCCGGGGACAGGCCCCTGATTAATCAGTAGCACGTTTAGCCCCCCAACGCCCCCTTTCCCCCTCTCACCCATGTTGTATTTGCTCTATGAAATTTCATACATCAAGAGGAAATTGGAAATTATGCAAAATGTTGCTGACGCGTTTCAAACAGCAAACAGCAAATAGCCACACACACTCGCACACACACAGACATGCAGTCAACGTTTATGGGAAATGCATACACAGTTATAACCCAATTTTGACACCTTTTCGACGTGTGTGTCCCCACCAGCCGCCCGCCCCCTCTTCGTGGACTTGGTCAATGCGTCAGATGGCGCGAGGCCAGGCGGCGGGTCGGGGGATTTTGTGTTTGCCTGTTTGATTGTTTGCTCCTCTCCATGGTGGCGGCTACCTGATGAGTTATAATATGTTAATCGCCTCTGTTTGCATATTGAATAATTGCCGATACGTGTGAGTTGTCGTCGCTTGTCCGCCACCGATGATCGTCACCTTCCCGCGGCCCCCACAGTCTGGCCGTTGGCCACTTTCCGTGAATTTCCCATAAATGCAAGCCAAGTCCGATGAATCAACACAAAGAGAGAAGCTTAGCTTGGCTCAATATTTCCACAGGTTGCTTTAAAAATAAAGAGAGAAAAACGTTGCACACAACAGCATTCAATAATTAAAGCTGGGAATTCGTCTTAAGAAGTTTTCGTTTTTCAGGAGGATTTTTTAGTTTTAATTAAAAATAAAGAATTTTTAAGTATTCAAATACAATTTGAGCTGAAGAGCACCAACAATTTCAAGGCCTAGATCTATTCAAATTCCTTGTTGTCATTTCCACAACTCACCATCTCCGCTGATCGGCTAATAAGCGCGGCAGCACATTTTCTGGAGGAGCTTCGATGGCCCAAGTATTTGATCCTTAATCCTCGCAAATCGTTGGTCTTTGGGGGCTGCCAGGAATTAGCCATGAGCCTAACTGACCAACTGCCCATTTACATCAGGTAGTTGAGCTTTCGATTTGCTATCAGAAACGAAACTGCATTCCTATCGAATAAACTCATCGATTCCCGACAATTTGAATAAGAAAAAGGGACCCAGCAAATCCCAAGCAGAGAATAAGGAGCCCTTAAAATCCCTTGGCTCCTCCCCCGTTCAGGGCTGCCAACTCCACTTGTTTGAGTTGGCGTCAGTGGATAATCAAAAGTGAAATCTGCATCACCTTCGCTTGGTCGTCAGTTCGGCTGCGGGTCCATCAACCTCATCAGCTCCATCACCTGACGGGCCCAGAAAGTCAAGGGGCCGCAGGGAGCACCCACAGTGGCTGGCAGGGAGGGCGGCTGCCTCCGCTGAAAGGGTTCCGCACACAAAAGGCAAAGAGTCGGGCGGCAAAGACGACGACGAGGCCAGGCCGGGGGCGGTGGGTGGATGACATCAGCATTAACTGCCGAGAGGAACAGCAACGCACACACACCAAGACACGCACACCTGGCGTACTCGAGGCGAGCAAATGAGCGAGCTGAGCGAACGTTTTAATAAATTTGTAAACAGATTTGTTAATTTCACCATAAAATTTTGATGAGAATTTGGCCATATTGTGTGTGAGTGTGTGCGAGTGTGCAGTGGAGTTGTCGCTTTGCCGGCGGCTCAGTTAACCAGGCCACCACCACAAAGACACCCCTGCCGGGCGGTGTATGCTGTGTGTGTGTTAAGTGTGCGTGTTCTACACAAATGACGATAAAAATACAAAGTTAACTGCAGGCAGATGAGCTTTTGCAGCCCGACAAGGACAACGAGAGCGACGGCGAGGACGATGTCGGGGGGCCGTTGGCAATGTTGCGTGGGAGTTTTAACGCCCAGGAAATGAAACTCGGTCGGCACAAAGGGCGTAAGAATTTAATGAAAATCATCAACAAAAGTGAAGGTAAAGGAGGATAAAAAGGATACCGCTCGGCTGAGGGTAGGAACCAAGCGACGACGACGACGACGAGTACAGCCGGTTGGTGCCGTGTGGATAACGAAAATGTAACCAAGTTTATGATGGGCTGCCCGTCCCCCGGCCCCCTGTAAAATTAAGACTACAAATGTTTGTTTGGCTTAAATGAGTTTGTCCTGGCGACATTTGCCTGGCCGCCCGCCCCCCTGGCCCTTGCCAACCATCTGTCGTCAGTCTGTCGTCCACCGGCGGCGGGCTGAACTTTGAAATGCCAAAACGACAGTTTACATAATGAATAAAAAGCGAAGAGGCAGCAGCCACAGGGGAACCGAGAGGGACTCCGGGTGGCTTTTATAGGCATGTTAATTATTAGATTGAATTCACAATGAGCTTGTGGAAAATGCTGTTGATGGTTTCGGCCTCTGCGCAAATAAAAACGGTCAGCAAATGGCCAGCGGGCCTGGCCGGCGGCCTGTCGATTTAATGATTTTTAGCCACCAACGACCAATGAGGCGATAAAAATCCTTTGGGTTCATGCGGACGTCTGACTGAAAATTTTTTTATTCTTTTTATGTGGGTTGTCCGAAAGGATTCGCGTTTTAATTGCACTTGACGAGGACCCCTAAGTTGTCCACTTGATGGTCCAATCGCGCCCCTCAGCCCATGCGAGCGGAAAAAACTGCTGCCTATTTTTTGATGCGGACGTAAAAGTTTTTATTACCGCGGCAAAGGTGCCGGCATTTCGCGCACTCAGGATATAGGAAAAGAATCAAAGGTGTGGCCTCTTTGAAGGCTTAATTGGCAGAGCCAGGGAACACGGAACCGCTTAGATTTTGCGGGGTCTTGAGAAACTAAAAAATCAAATGTACATCAAATTTCAGGGACCAAATTCCTTATTTTTTGGCTTGGGTCGTTTCTGCTGTCGGATTTGCTGACAACTGGACGGGGGCGCGGTTGGGTGGCTTACTCAATTTAAATAAATTTGAGACAATTTGTAATGTCAGCCAATTTGAGGGCAGTTTGTTTTCATGTTTCGCTTTTGATTTCTAAATCTCTCAGGCAATTAAATGTTTTTTCCCTGCCGCTGCTTCTTTCGCTCCTTGGCCACTTTAGTTTCGACTTCATTTCAAGCCCCCCCCAGCCTGCTGGGGCGGTGACATCTGTCTGTCCGCAGGCTGCCGCCTCGGACGCTTTATCAACACAGAGCCCGGGATATCGACCCCTGGTTGTTGTTGCTGCGCGTGTTTCCGCTTTTTGACAGAGATTAAAAATTTTTCAATTTTCCACGGACAAACTGCTAACAAAATGATGTTTTTTTCCGTGTTTGCGTAGCCGGGCAGGGAGGGTGAGAGGAAGCCGCTTGGCCATTAACCGTGGCCGGGCCAACTGAAAGTTTTCAGTGCGTGCGGTTCGACAAGGGAGTCAGCGCATTAGGCTGAGGTCAGGCGACCATTTTTGTGGTTTCCCTGGCTTCTTGTTGTTCTTTGCGGTGAGGGGCGGCCCTCAAGCGAGCACTGTTTCCTGTGGGTTTGTTGTTGTTCCTGGCGGCTGAATGGCAAACGGAGATTAATGTTTTTGCATGCCGCCAATAAAGCAAACATGTCCGTCCAGTGGCCGGCTTCGTTCCACAGACCTCAGCATTCCTCAGCGCTCGGCGGGCGTCTAATTTTTGAAAACAAAATTCATAGCATACTTGCCAGGGCCCGCAAAAAACCGCTCACTCGCCCACACGCGCAGTATCACGCATATCGATGCCTTTTTCAATTAACTTAATGCGCATAAAAATACCGCTATAAAAATGACAAGAATTACACGCCACCCGGCCCCCCTGGCCCGGAAAAGCCACGCAAAAAATCGGCCCACACACAGACGCACACTCACTTAAAATGTAAAACCAACGAACGTGGAGCGAAGCGTGCGCGGGGAGAGGAGGCGACTGCACGTTGCAAATTTATGACATTTTGTTTTTTTATGACCAACGTCCCTGCCGCTGACCAGGGCCGGCCCCCACCACCCCCCCAGCGCTGCTGGCTCGGCTCTGCCGTCAAATGAAACCCGATATACGCTCGATTGCCATACTTTTCCAGGGCCACCGGCCAGCCAGCCAGCCAACCACCTGGTCTGCTGTCAATTCAATCAAATGTTTCATACATCAATGGCGAGGCAGGGCACCTGGGCCAGGGGAGCAGTAAAGGCAGGCGGTGGGCGGTGGAGAGAACTCTTGCTTATTTGCTTAACCCTTCACGCACCAAGCGTGCCCACAGCCACCCCACAAAACCGCTGGCCGGGGGGCCAACGATGCCACTAAGCGCCAGTAAAGTGCAAAATTTCGTGCAAAAGTGCATGAAATACCAATGAAATTCATAAAAACTGCTCACGTTTTATTGAAATCAAATATTTATATAATGGACAGCCACCGCCCGGTCCGGCCAGCGGCCGATCCACCGTTCGACATGCAGATTCTCAGGCCACCACTAATGGCCCGGGGCTGGGGGCAGGACAACAAAAAGGTGTGGACTAGGTGGCCCAAGATGACGACGGTTGCTGTCTGGCCGTCGTCCTTGTTGCGGTCACATTTGCAGTCGTAAATTTGTCGCACGTAAAGGTTTAAGCAGCCGTGTAACCAACCCAGCCCCGCCCCACGCCCCTTCTGGCCCAACAGAAGGTCCATCAGATAAGCAAAGCGGGAGAGAAAAGAGGGATAGAAATTATGTGGCTCTGGCTGAGGCAGCCGCGTTCCCCTGCCGCTGGGCGGGCAGAAAAGTCAAAAATTCATTGAATTGCGGCCACTGCATTATTAATAAGCCGAAAAATTGTTGGCTGCTACTTGCGGGTGGGGCCCCCTCGGCCTAGGACATCCGGCTAAAGGACAAAACAGCAAAACAGCAGGCAAAGCGACGCGGGCAGGCAGGCAACGCAATTGAAACGTGCGATGGCAACTTTTACAGATACCCGTGCCCGGCTACCCGGCTACCCTTTCTCGGCCGGCAGGACCCAGTGCCCTTGCCCTGCCCGCCCCCGCCAGCTCTTTATGGCCGTCGCAGTCGTCGTCTTGCATTTATTTCAATTTGCTGTCTGCTTTGCTTTTCTTTTATTTTCTTCCACTTTTTCGGGAGGGGGGTTGGTGCTTCCTTTGCTTCTTTGTTGTATTTTGTGGGTCCTTTCGGAATGAGCCTGTCTGTGTGTGTGTGTGTGTGTGTGTGCAGTTTTCTTTTGTCTTAACGGTTTTGATGTTGTACGTTTTGGCCGAGCTGAATTTGCCTGGCACACGAAAATCGCTGCCCACCCCCGTCCTTCTCCAAGGACCGAAAAACGAGTAAAACGAATGTCCTAGCCAAAGGAAGTGGCCGGAACGCTAAGAGGGTGGACTGAGGGAAAGCGGATGGGGGCAGGGGTTATGGTAAGTTGAGTGCACTTGCAATTCAATTGAGTCCTCTGCTGAGACATTCCGCCAGCGTCAGTGGATGGCCAGAGTGATAGGGAAAAGACACAGCCCCTGAAAATTATAAACTGTAAAATAAATTAAAATTTATGATTGATTTCAACTCATTGACTCAAATGGAAACGGGAAAAAAAACTCAACTTTCTGGGATTCTTGACCGTGTAGGTTAATCAGAAAGGAAGGATCGGTGGTGGAGACTTTTAAGATTTTTAATCCACAATTTGTTTGATTTTTGTTGGGCTTTAGGAATCCGTTTAAAATTCAGTTTCCTTGAAATCTTCAGGAGATTTTAGGAAGCTGAAGTAGTGGGAATAAGGCACCTGCTTCTTGTAAGGAATCTGGTGATTTCTCAGCCCCGAAAACCCTTGCTCTGAAGTCGCACTTCCTTTAGAAGGAATAATAAAACTTTTCAGTCCATTTCTAAACCAAATTATCTTTGAAAAGTTCAAATAAGACTTTCGCTTATTTCCTCTTAATTTTCAGAAAATTAGCCAACGATTTCCTATTCATCCCTTGATTTTGGAAATTATCTAACTCTCCTGCCTCTGCCCCACTTTACTCTTTAATCTCCTAACTTTCTGCTCTTTAGTCTTGAATTACTCTTTCTGCTTTCTCTCTGGGAATCTCAATTAAAAATTCTCAAAGTTCCTGAAGTTCCCCGAGATCCTATTTCTATTCCCTGCCTGCTTTCGTCTCTCTTATTACTTCCCTTCACATTTGCCTACTGGAGTCTCGGAAGCTTGTGCTTGGCTCCTTTTTGTATTCCCTCATCACAATTCGTCTGCATTTGAAGGCTTGTCAACTCGAGCCGGGGAATTCCCCTTTTGCCTTGAGATGATTCCCTCAGATCGATTGATTTCCCAGCAACATCCGAGATAGTTCGCTCGCCTCACGCATGAGGGTCCTTCCCCCTCTCGTCCTCTCGCTCGTCAGCCACTTCCGTGGCAGGCAGGCAGGCTGGCGATTCTCGTGGCTGCCCCACCGACAATCGAACAACTGCATTTTTGGCACAGTGGCCCCACCGCCGCTCCCACTGGCCACGTACCGACCTACACGTGCTTACAGCTGCCCGGCTACTTGTTTCACATTTCCGTCACACACTGACCAACCAACCAGCCAGCCAACCGAGCGAGCGGACAGGCTGCCCTCCGTTGGGGTCCCGGACGATAGCCCACATGTCAGTTGGCGGTGGAGCGAGCGGGCTCTCTGAATTGTACAACTTCACTTTGAATGAGCGGGTGACCCCAGCAGCCCCGGCGACCCTGTGCGCGTGGCGTCCTCTCGTCTCCTCGCATTTCTATGTCCTGGGCAGGCGAGCAGCCGGCGACTCGGCCATTTGACACGCGCTCGATTGCAACTGCGCTGGCATGTGCGCTGCCGCCGTGCCCCGGCCTCCTGCAGGCTCTATAAGAAAGCGGCCAAAGTGCAATGTGGGCGTGGCTCACCCTCTCTCGCCCCATCCGGAGATATGTGCGTAATGGTCGGCCGAATTCCCTTTAAAGTTACAATTTTTCATTTCGGCTGCCAGTCACTGGCTGTGTGTGCGTGTGTGTGGGAGCAAATATGCAATATCCTGTGTGGCAGCCCGACGAAGCCTGCACAAACAGAGACAAAGCTCATGGCAAGTCTGCGGCCCCCCGCCGCCTGCCCGGTGCCGGTGGAATTGAGCGCAAGTGCCAATGTTTGTCATTTTGAGGGCTGTTAATTTAAAACTAAAATCGATTTTTCATTCCCCACACACACACACACACACACATCGAGCCTAGAAAATTGCCGGAAAATATTAAATGCCCAACGAACGACCAACAGCCGACCCAGGGAGAAGCCCGAGAAGCGACTTCAGATTCGGATTCGGTGTTCCTTTGACTCCCCTGTGGCAGGACTCCCTGTGTGTGTGGCATGTTTAACCTCGTTTGCAGCAGACACTTGTCTAATGTTTTATTGCTTGCTTGCATGTGCTGTTTGCCAGTTTGCCAGTTGCACAGACAGACGAACGAGGGCCGGGCCGTCCAGCGGCCATTGCAATTGCATGAGCTTCAAATTAATTAATTTGCCACGCCCCCCTCAAGCCATCTTAACGGAAATCCAAGACCCGCCACTCCCATAGGCTGGCTAATGAGCTGGACGAAGGTGCCAGGGGAAGGGCTCCTGTCAATGTGACGGTTTTGGTTTTGTAATTAAATTAAAGCCACTTTTCGCATTACTTACACTTTTCACACATCCCCGAATGCGAGGGTGGGCTGAGGAGTTTGCATTCATTCAAACCCCTTTCAAAAGTTTCATTCCACACAAACCAGAAAATCTCTGACTGGCAAATTGTCCGAGCAACCAACTCGTTGGTTTCTCCAGCTGTCTGTCGTCTGTCCGGTCATTTGGAGCGTCTGCTGTTCATTGTCAGCCAACTGATTTGCCCTCTTCGGGCTGCACTTTTGCCAGCAATTTAAGCATTTCATTTGCACTTTCCAGTTTCGTTCTCGGGCAGTTTTGTTTTTTTTACGTACTTTTCTGCTGAGTTTCCGGCTACTTTGCGGTCTTCGGGGCGAGGGAAAGAGAAACTTGGAAACTCCTTTAATCACCCTCGAAAAGTCACTTAATGGGGGCTGCCATTTTGCCTCCCTCCAGCGGAGTTTACGCGCTGCATTCATCGCCTTTGATTTCCGGGCTCACCTCGCCTTCATCCGTCTACGAGTATTTTTTTTGAATGCTCAGCAAGTGACATGCAGTTTGGTACGCTGGCCGGGAATTTTCAAATTCTCCCAAGCTCAATTTCATTTGCCTGCAGTGACCCGGGACACTTGCACAGATGGACAAATGGACGCGCGCACACATGCAGATGGCGTTGCTCGCGCTGTTTGTCCGGAAGGGCGGCAAACTATTTTCAAAGATTTACGACGAAATTGTTTCAAACTTTTTGATTTCGTCGCCCATTTCTCTCGCTCTGCGGCAGGACTCGGCCCAGCCTGATGGCCGTCCGGCTGGCTCGATTTGTTTGCTTCCATCTTCCCCCTGCCCCGGTTGTCCTTGTTGTTGTTTATTTTTGGGTGGCCAGCGCGCGCGGCCAACCCGCATCCACAGAGCTGACCCAGCAACCGGCAGGCGGGGCCGGTGGTCCGGGCTGGCTGACTCCAAGAGGATTAGGAAGTACGTGCATGTAACCGGTGTACGGCCATGTGAAGACCCGTAGACCCAACGGGCGAGCGTGTTGCGGTGCCGGGCCATTTGTTTTCGCCGAGGGCCAGCCAGCAGATGGTCGACCATGGCCGTCCCGCTCTCCACTTGGCGGCGATATTTTAAGGCCCTCCGCTGGCCCTCGCGCTAACCCGCTCTTTGATGCGAACTTAATTACACGTACAAATTCACCTGAGCACTCGGGAGAGCCTCGGATGCTCTACAGCCACCGAACGAAGGGCTGAGCCTGGTTGGCTTGGCAACTTACGGTCTCTTGACATTAATAAATTAATTGAAATTAATAATATATTTATTCCGAATTCTCAACATTTAAGACAAGAAATTTCCTTGATCTTTGTGAACCAAAAACACAAATTCCTGCCCTTCTTTCGCCCATTTTTAGACATTTCCTACTTGCTTGAGTGTCAAACAAAGAGCATCCACCTGTCGTTGTTTTGAATTGCTGCAGTTTTTCTTTGGTAGTTTTTTTTTGCGGGTTGTAAGTGGGGAATTTTCACTTTTTGGCCTCGGGAGCTTTAAGTCTTTCGGGGTGATTATTATTTGCCACACACACACACGCACACACACTCCGGAACGTACAAAGAAAGCAAGGGAGAGACACACAAACACACACACACACATGAGAAGCTGGCTGAGTGTGCGGCGAGGTCGTCGTCGCATTTTTAATACGCTTAAGTGCACGGCGGGTAGGTCGGCTCGGCGGCCCTAAAAACTATGCTATGAAAAATAGTTCAACAACTTTATTATGAAATTTTTGTGCGAGGACCAACCGAGCCCAGCGCAGCCCAGCCGAGGCACTTGCAACAGTGCAACTTGGCAAAATAAATAAAAATATCGTTGGATATTTTTATTCCAGTTGTTGCTGTTGTTTCCATTTTTTGTACTTGTGCATATGTGAAAATACAAAAAGACAGCCGGGCTCAAGCGCTCGGCAAATACAGAAACAAATACAAAAAAATCCACGCATCACGGCAACATCACCATCACCAGCAGCAACAGCAACAGCAACAATGCACAAACAATAAAGATAAAGAGCCGACAAGACAAGTCGACAAGTGTGCTTAGTGGAGTGTGTCGGATCTTTGAGCTGTGAGTAATTTGCGCATATTTATGCAGGGCGGGATTGCGGGCATGAATGCAACAAGGGACGTGGGCCGAGGGACGGAGGGGCAGCGGCTTTGCTGCAAGTCGCTTGGGGCCTTCGGATGCGCCCCTTTGGAAATCACCGTTGTGCTCAAGTGAATTGCCCTGGGAGACCTCAGGGCGACGGGGCCGAGGGCAGAGTTGGGGGTGGTCAATCGGATTTTGTGGTGGTCGGTTTTGTTGATGATCACTTGTGATTAATTTTGCGGTTTGGGAAGTTGTCAGCGAGTCTTCCCCAGGTTGAAATTTATTGGTTGCACTTCTGTGGCAATGCGAAAGGATTTTCTGAATGCCCTGAAAGCTGATGAAGCAATCTGCTTGGGTACTGAAGGAAAAAATGGCACAAATAGCAGGGAGTTCCTTTTAAAAATCTTCTCAAGAGATAATTCTGCTTTTTCTATTTTATCTGTAAGCTTCCCAGTTTTGATATATCGAATGGTTAACCGCATTTTATGTCTTTTCTTAGACGCATCTCAGCTGCCGTCTAAAATTAGCAAATATCTAACAGATTCAATGCATTCATTCAATAATTCCAATTTGCCTTGAATGCTTCAATTTAAATTTTAAATTTTAGGCCCCAAGACAATAATGATCTTTATAAAACTTATTTAATTGTACTCCATTTATATCTGTAAGTTTTGCATTTTAAGACTTTAAAAAGTCGTTGGCCCTTTAAATTCTCACGCTGAACAATAGATTCTATTGGCTTATTTTGGAATAACATAATTCAATTATTAATAAACTAAAAATACTCCGGACTTCTAGAAGTTTACAGACCAAAAAAAGAACTCACCTAACTTTGAAATTTTTAAGGCGTTTTTCGATATCCAAGGAAAGAATGCAGAGACTCAAATTCTCCTCGACTCAAGCCATTTGTGAATGATCTTTGATTTCGATTTACTTTTTCTCGAATCATCTTAAATAGCCAAGGGATCTCATACGATTTTAAATGACTAAGACTTATAAATAGAAAAAATAGTTTTACTATTCAATTACTAATTCAAGTTTCTCTGGGCCAACAAAGCTGGTCAACCTGAAGCAGAATTGGCCAATCCTCTTCAAAACCATCGGTGGCCGATTAAGTTCAATGAATGGTTGCGTTTTTTGCGTCTCTTTGATGGTTGGAAATGTCGGGCAGGGATTCTTTAGCGCCGGCTATTAAAGGCGAGCGCGATGCCCCAACTAATGTGGCACACAATCAAACGCACGAGGAGAGCAAGAGAAGCGGCGGGCGGTGGGCGTGGCGGTTGGGCTTGCTGGCTTGCGCTTAATGCAAATCCTTGAAACCACTTGCGGCCCACTCGAAATTTTTAATTTTTCCCCACAAAAGCCGCACTCGACAGAGAACTCGAGGCGCATCAGCCGACAACACACACAGCCCACCCGACATGCCACCGCCCGCGCGTGAGTGTGTGTGTGTGGCCACAGGCTCTGCAGTGGCGTCGTCGTTAACTGCAACTGTTGCAATCGCCACACAAAAGGAGGCTCAGGCGGCGGCGCCTCTGCAGGCGCCCACCCGCCCCCACCAAAGCCGCGGTGGCGCGGGGCCTTGGCAGTGGCGGTTGCCGTGGCTGGCGCATAAATTGCAAAAAACTGCACCAGGCCTGCCGTGTTCATGCATTTGACTAACTGGGCAACTGCAACTGCAACCGGCATCTGCACGGGTAATGAGTTTGTGTTGGCTGCCAGGTCGGTCGGTCGGTCCATCCATCCAACGAGCCGTCCGTTTGTCTGTCTGCCCGACTGTTTGTCTGTCTGGGCGGGCGGGTGTGTTTGCAACTCACTCATAACGCGCACGACGCTCATTGCATTCGTGAACTTTATTAATAATGCGCGGCAAGCCCATCCCATGGCCCGGCCCTTGCCTGATTCCAGGAGTGTGTGGCGGCTGCCCAGTGGAGGAGCGGCAAAAAGAATGAAATCAGCAGAGAAAAAAACCTCAACGAGTTAAAACACATAGAAAAAAAAAACAACCAAAAAGCAACCAACGAGCCCCGCCGACTTGAAAATACTCTAGTGGAGAAAGATTCTAAATAATCCTCAACTTTGCTTTTCTCCTTTTCATTTTCAATGAATATTGAATTGAAGTTCTTGATAGAAGAAGTTAGCCTCTCCATATGAAGAATATATATTTCAAATAGACTCGATTCATTTCAGATTCTTCGGTTTTTTGCAGAGCATACGGCACACAAAGGAGAGGGGGAAAAAAACAACGTGGCATAAAAATGCCTGCAAGTTGCTATAGAGAAAAGCACACACACTCTTCCGCCCACACATATGAACTCTTACCCACACATTTACTCACTCAGAAACACTCGCTTGCCTGCACGGAAAATTATAATTTCTCGCGCGGCCACCAAAGCAAAGTTGCCCGCCCGGCCGGCCGAGGACGCGGTGGGCAACGGGCGGTCGGCTTTATGAGGCGTGGCATCATATGTGGCACTTATTTTGGGTGTGGCTGGTGTGACAGTCAAAGACTTTCGTACTTTCCTGGCGGCGACTGTTTCGTTTCATTGCTTAAAGTGCAGAGCCTCGAATTTTTGGCGGCCCCGAAAAGTAGGCAATTTTTTCCACCAGAAAAGGAAAGTTTTGTAAAGTGTCTGGCGGTGTTTTCTGACAAAATCGAAGGACTGAGTAGGGTGGCTGGGGTGGGGGTTTGTCATTACCATTATCATTAGTCAGCCGAGAGAAAAACCAAACGAGGCAGTCATAATTACCGAAAACTCAGCGCCTAGGCGTATCTCATACACGACGCCTGTGCTTCAAGGAGCGGCAAGGAGTCTGTGGGCGATGACTAAGCCGCCGCCATCACTCCGGCAGCAGCAGGCAGCATCAGTCACTCAAAAATTGTGCGTGTGTGCGACGCAACAACAACAAATGACAGCCAACTCCCGCCGTCGCCGTCGCCCGCCCCGCTGAGCGACACTAAACTGTTTTCTGCTTTTCCTCAGCTGTGCTAATTACAAGTGACAGTTTCTTTTTTCGCCCCACATGACGTATGAGCCATGTACGTGCCGCAATTAATAAGCAGAGAAATCGAGCAGGCGACGCTGGCCCGGAATTGTGCCAAACTTTGGCTGCCATTGATGTTTGGCGTTTGTTTAATGAAATTGAATTTATTTTGTTCCCCCAACCAACCGACCGACCGACCGCCCGCCCGCCCACCAATCAAATTGCTCATTAATTAGAAAAGGGTTCTCGGCTGCTTTCAAAGCGTCTGCTGACCTGCAAAATCAAAAAGTTAACATTTATAAATTACACAGCAACCGGCGACAACCCAGCAACGAGTCGCCATCAAAGGGCGGACCCACCACCGCCCTGGGCAGTGCAAAACTATCAAGGGTCTCATTAATTGAACAAAACATTCGAGTGGCACAACCAGCCGGGCGGGTCGGGGCGGGGTGGATTGCCGGTAACCGTGCAAATTACTGGCATTTTGAGTGGCCAACTGACCGCCGTGGTTGCTGCGGCAACAACAACAGCAAATGAGCAGCAAATTTTTATAGAAATGACAAGAAAACTGTGGCAACTTTTTTTTCCATTCCTCTCGAGGAACCGGGAAGTTTTTGTTTTTAATTTTTCCTTTCTTTTTTTTCTATTACGAGTTGTGTATTTTTTTCCGCCGTTGTTGCGTTGCCTTTGCCGTTGCTCCTGCTGTTTCTATTTCTGCTTTGCCTTCGTCTGTTGTTTGCCTTGAGTTCTCCAGCGGCTGCCGCTCGGCGACAACTTCTGGAGCAGTTCTCAGGCGGTCAGCGATGCGACAATGATGATGATAGGGCAGTCCGGATCCCCAGGCACAGTGTCTCAAGAATTATGCCAAACTAATTAGGGGAATCCAGCAGAAAGAAGCAAAGAATCGGAGAGGGCGTATCGGGCACTAAAGAGCTGCCAAGTTTATAGGAAATAATTTATAGCCTTAAATATTTAAAAATCCTCAAAAAAATTAAATAAATTCTATCTACAAAGGGTAAAGATTATGTCGGCGGTAAGGCTAGACTTTTACTTCTTTATTTGTTAAATATTAAGCTCAAGTTTAATTAGAGTCGAAGGGTTAATAAAAAAGCAATTAATCCTGAGCTGAGCCCGAATAAAATATGAAGAAGACGAGACGAGACTAGGTGACTTTGAGAATTATAAGCTTGATTGTCGGTGGGCTAAAAGCCGAATTATAATCTTGGTTTTCGGTTGAATAAAATCCGAAACTAACTTCTGATTGTTTAGATTTAGATAGCCCAATTTAAATGAATATAAAGTCTAATAATTGTGAGAAGAATTGAAAGAATTCTTTGGCTTGCCAGCATCGCCAATCAAGGGTCCAAAAAAACCTCTTCCAACATTCTTAATCGTAGTTTTGCTTAGTGATCCCAAGAATCTTTCATTTCCTTGATCGAATGCTAGAACTGCAGAGTTCTTGGCATTCGTTCACCAAATCCTTGCCAAATTAATTACCAATCATGCTCAGCCCACGGTGCGTGCCGGGCTCGCTGGGTCGTTGCTCAGAGGCTGTCCGGCGGGCGGGCGGGCGCACTGGCCATGGCGCTTTGTGTGCTTCCGTTTCCGATTTCGTTAGTTTTGTGTGTGCTTGAGTGTGCGTGTGTCCTCGGCATTTTTGACTTGCTGCAAGGACAACGGCAACAACTTTCGCTGCCAGCGTCTCGGCCACTATTTCACTTGACGCTGCTTCCTGGTGCTGTCCTGCCGCCATCCACCAATGAAATGTTTCGCCAAAGCGCCACTTAAGTGCACTTTTTGTTGGTCACCCACCCAACCGATGCCCGCGCCAGCGCCCGCGCCCGCGCCAGTGGAGCAATTTAATTTGCAGTTGGAACGTCGTCAATTCTCATGGTTTATTGTTGGCATTCCGTGAACTTCGGCGCAGTCGTAATTGCGGTTATTTCACCTGACGAAAATAAAACAAAAATCAGCCAAGCAAGAAAACAAGTTGCAATTTGTAGGGCCGCCCCCCTCCCAGCCCCCGGCGGTGCTCAATTTCCACCGGGGCAACTCAATTCCCGTCGACAAGCGGGGATGCCATAAAATTTGCTTTGCACCTGATGGACGACGAGGAGCAAATAGCGAACATCGATGAGGGGCCAGGCCACGTCGGCTTTAATTTCGCCCAGCAAAACTCAATTTTCTGGTAAATTTACCGGACTCGTTATAACTCCCAATCACTTAGTTTGCCATTTCCTACACTGGCCATCCTGGCGGTCCGGCTCTTTGGCTGTCCGGCCATCCGGGCCATATGTGTGTGGTGTGTAGCCTTCGGGTTTTCGGGGATATTTACTTTTGGCCTGGTCCGCTTTTGGGGCACTTTCTTTGGGCCATTCCATAAATGCGACCATAAATCAGCTTTCAGTTTGCCCACGAATTGATTTTTAACTTTTTTACTGCCATCGTGTGATTTTCTCGGCTGCCTTTTTTTGTGTCGCTTCCTTGGTTGCCTTTTCGCTTCCCTTCATTTCCTTTGCCGGTTTTGCGACAGTTTTTCTTTCACTTTCGGCCGGATTTTTGTGCCCTTCTCCTTTTTTGGCTGGACAGCTCCTGGCTGCCGCTGCCTGCTTCTTGTTGTCTGTTTGGGCGTCCTTATCGCAGCGCCTTCGAGGGCCGTCGCATAATAAATGTTATTCAATATTTCATGTCTACACTTTGGAGTCCGCTTCGGACTCTTAATCAATTTTTAGCAATTTTATACCAATTATTTGCTTGCCGTTCAAATCTCCTCATTTTTTTGGGCCCAACAGATTTGCCGTGGCAAAAAGGCGAGTAGGCCATTTGTGGGGGACTCATTGAAATACTCTCCCTTCTGTGCCAGGAAATAGCCCGATTTCTTTACTTTCAGGTTTCATCACCTAGACAAATCGTGACTTGCATTTCTCCAACGCCACCAGCTGCCGGTGACCCCGACCAGTCGCTCTTTTATACAGTTTAGGGTCTCA
Organism: Lissocephala sabroskyi; assembly: GCA_037075105.1. Taxonomy (NCBI): domain Eukaryota; kingdom Metazoa; phylum Arthropoda; class Insecta; order Diptera; family Drosophilidae; genus Lissocephala; species Lissocephala sabroskyi. The sequence continues at coordinate 1,220 of JBAMCP010000075.1, read as the reverse complement.
CCGATCTGAGCCTTCAGTGAAGGAGAGAAAGCTTTTTTCTGAGATCGAGCGGAGCAGAGTTCAAGGAGCGAAAGCTTCAGAACAAGACAGAGAGACGGACAGATTACTGATCTGTCGTTCTCTTCGTTTGTTTTCTCATTACATCCGCCCGTCTGTCCTCCTTCTCTTCTTAACTGAGCCGCTTAACTGTCTTCTTCTCCAGTCTTCTATTGCGTCTGTCTGTCCTTTTGCCTACTTCACCGCCCGTCTCTTCCTGACTGATCCGTTTTATTGTCCATCCGTTCGTCTGTCTTTTCACTTGGCCCTATTTTTCTGTCAGTCTGTCTGGTGGACTTTCTCCGCGTGTGTCAGTCTGTTTCCTGTGCGTTTCACTGCTCGTTGGACTGCCCATCTAACTGCCTATGCCTCCGTCTGCCCGTCTGTTCTTTCGTCTGTGTTTGTCCGGCTATCTGCCTGCTCATCTGTCTGTCTGTCGATGTGTCTTTCTGTCTGTTTTCCCTGCTATCCATTCGCCTCTCTGCCCGCTTGTCTGTCTGCCCGCTTTACTGTCCGTTGCCCATTTGAGCGTCCATCTAATTTTCCGTCTGTTTGTCTGCTCGTCCGCCCGCGTGTCTGTCGTTCTGTCCGTCCATTTTGTCTCCAGACAACCGATCTGCCGCTCTGGATCACAATCAGAGGTTTCTCACTAAAATCAAGAAAGCTTTAGAACCAAAAGCTCCGAAGCTTCCCTCGCTGAGCCCCTGAAATGAATAAAACCGCGGCTGATCGGCGGTCCCGGCAGTTGCCAGCGGTGGAAAAATTGCAAGTCACGTTGTTGTGTGTGTGAATCCGTGAAACCTAAAAACCTTCGGTAAGTACTCCCAAATAAGATTCCTATAAAGAACAGAAGGCTGTGGCAATACAGATCGATTATTAAGAGCACCTTTTCCAGGGTATTTAGAGAAGTTCTTCAACTTTATTTCTAAGATCTTGAAGCTTCTTAAAAAATAACATTCACAGTTTTTATAATAAAAACATAATTAGCCCGACAAAACCTTGACCTCGCTGGCTGTTCATTCGGTTCATTTGGTTCATAATCCCGCAAAGAATTCACCTCCTTGACACTCCCAGGCAACTTTCGCTTTCCGAACGAATCCCGGACTCGTGGTTGTCATTGTCTTTGGTGTGGGAGGAGAGGGACGGAGCGAACGTCTGGCACGCATCGAACTCAGGACATCACT